>APFE031036804.1:4838-44053 GCA_000404065.3 Pinus taeda | reverse complement strand
GAAAATCTCAAAGCTACTGATCTCTCTGCAGTGAAGTCACCATGAAGCACAGATCGCTGATTTCTCAGTGAAGGAGTCGCCAGTGAAGGATTTCAGCCTGTCAAGTGCCTGATCGTTGTTCACCATCAACAATCAGATCTGAACTTGATACATGTACTGGGGTAAAGTGTCAATGAAGCACTATGTTCACAAGCTCACGGAGATAGACTGAAGCAGCGTTTATCTACTTGCGCTGATGTAAAACAAGAGAGTTATCGAAGGCTACCAAGCGTAACTTCAGGCTCTGTCTAAGACTTATGAAATAACCCATTCAATGAGGAAAGGTTAGATGTTCTCCCCAGTATGGTCACCAGTATGTTAGCATTTGACATTTCGCCTCAGGCTGAGAAAGGCAAATCTCAAAGCTACATCAAACCATTCAGCCTCGTGGCTAGCCCTACGGGGCAGGAGAAGGCTCTCTCCGGTCTCTCTTGGAAAATTTTCAATTAGGGAGATGACCAACAAAGTAACACTGATATTAGGCTAGTAAACTGATAAAAGAATTTGATTTTGGGGTTTTTGGGTTTTTGGTGGCAAGTTGAGGAGAGGGCAAATTTGGCTGCGGGAATGGGACATAGTTTCTGCAGGGGAGTCTTTGGGGAGAGGTAGGAGGCCGTGCTGATGTCTTTGACTGAAGTGAATGGTCAGGAATGAAAGAGAGAAGGCTAAAGAGATCAAACAATGAATTTGAATTCTCTTTAAACAGTAGAAAACATCAAAATTAAACAAACTTAAAAGCAGAGCATGACAAGCATGAATTCTTACTTTATCACTTCATTTGTTTAATATGCAGAAGTATAGAAGGAAAATGAAACACATAACAAAGCTTACAATGACTGAAGAAACACACCATCAACACATGAGTCCACAAGAATCCCAAAGATGACTGCAAAACCTGGTCTTCCTTTCCAAAAATTGCAGAGATACAAGAGATAATACAATGAGCTACTGCTCTCTCAAGAGTCCAACCTTCCAACCTCTGAAAATGATTGAGAAAATACATAATATAGGCAAGCCAACCTCTTCCCTTGCCTCTAGGGGTCAAGCTCATTATCCTAGGAGCAGTTTGAACAACTTCTAAACTAAGCACTACAAAATAGGTAGTCAAAACAACTTGCCTCTATAAACTTGGAAATCAGTTCATACATTCAATTTTTACCTTTACATGAGAAATTCTTCTAGAAGAGTTAAACAAGAGTAAAAGTATCCAAAAAGTGTCACAATTACATCCATTAAGATCATCATTAACGTCAGAAAGTCGAAAAGGGTAAAAACTGGAATTTCTGGGCTGAACTGGTCAAATCTGGCAACATTTCCTCAACGGGTCGCGCCCCTTTTCTCAACGGGTCGCACACTTTGGAGCTCTGTTTGGAGGCCTTCTCGATATCAGAATTGAGTGCAGGATAGCTCATTGGAAAGGTCTACGAGTCTACTTTCCAACCCAACCAGAATTTTTGAATTTGGAAGTCATTTGCCTAGTCAAAACTCAATTCTCCCAAGACTGCTTCTGCAACTCAGAAAAGGGGCAGAAAGTCAAATGTTTCATGTATTTTGACCTTTTGGAGGCCCAAAACTTGATGAAATTTCTTAGTAATGGATAAGCAAGTGTAACCTTTCATGAAAAATCCAGAAATGCTGAGTTTTTGCAAAACGGAGCTACGATGACAAAGGGTCTCACCGGGGGTGAGACCCGTTGAGAAGCCAAAACCTGTAAATTTCCAAAAAATTCCAAAATTACCCAAAATTCTCAAAATTTCTTGGGATTTGTGCTGTGGCTAGGCTATTTAGTGCTATGCTCAGTCAAAGAAGCTTTGGCCAAAATTTGGAGTGGATCGGGCCTTTTCCGTCGTTTAAGTGCCTTGGCCAACCTCCTTTGAAAAACTTTCATTTTAGCCTTGCAGACATGCATCCTTGCCCAATAGTGATAGTGATTTTTCTCCTTTGTACCTCAACCTCTGTAGATGATGAATGGTCATCATTTTTCTCATTGTCATCATTTTTCTCATAAGTTTCGGTTTCTGACATGGTTTAGGAGCAAAGTGGACAAACTGAACTACTTTCGCTGCCTGCAGAAAGTGCTGAACTCTATGCTGTTTCAAGGGGACAAGAACATGAGGGAAATGTTAGGGGAGGGACCTTTTGCACCAGGAATTGGGAATATATGAATAAAAAGGAATTTAGGGAATACATTGCAAACATCACTGCACATGCATCATCAAATTCATGTGTTTACATGGGCATATGGAGAGGTAGGGTTAGGGTTTGAGTTTTAGTGTTTAGGGAGAGGGGCAGGGTTTCTATTTATTTTACAATTTAACAAAGGGAAATTACATGGAAATACAAGGGAAGTGGAAAGGGGAAAGAGGGAAATAATTTCAAGGGAGAAAACATGAACAACAATAATCCCTAGCACATTTTAATAATCACACATGTCAGCCATATGGAGCCTCTTCCTCTTGCACAATTTGATCTTTAAACCCATTCATGATGTCCTTTAAACATAACCAACAACCATTTTCAAGTTTGGAGAACCTACCTCAAGAAATTTGATGATTTGGAGAGAGTTTGAGCAAATTTTTTTTGATTTTGCAAAGATACAGATCAACGGGTTGCGCACCTCCCAACGGGTCGCGCACGTTGTATTTTTGCACTGTGGGAGAGCCTCTGACGGGTCACGCACGTCTCAACGGGTCACGCACATTGGCAGCTCTGTTTGGAGGCCTTCTTGGTGTCAGAATTGAGCACAGAATAGCTTGTTGGAAAGGTCTTTGAGTCTACTTTCCAACCCAACTAGAATTTTTTAATTTGGAGTTGAGTTGACCTATCAAAAATCAAATCTCCCAAGACTGGTCAAAAAGTGCCAAATGAGGCTGCCTGAAGGAAGAATGCTGTTGCAATCAACTTTTGAATGCCTTCCTCAACCCCAAATTGAGTTCATGATAGCGCATTGGAAAGATATTTGTGTCTAGTTATCATTTTACCCATCAAGAAAATCATTTGGCCAACCAAGCTAGGAGAAAACTTGATTTTCCCAAGGTCACTTCAGAGGTGTCTTTGATTCTCCTGAGGCAATGGTATTCTTGACATTTCTCTCAAACCATGACACCTGTGCAAAAAGTGAAGGATTTTTTTCTTCCTTGGCATGTTGTGGACAAAAAACTCTCTCAGTTTTGAAAAAAGCATCTTTTATTGCTCAGAAACATCATTTTAGTGAAACTTATCCCGATGTGTGGAACAAGGGTTTTGGTCGAAATGAAGAGAAATGAAGGGGATAAGGGGCTTCTAAATTCTTGAGGAAATTTTTGGGAGTAGGGAGGGATGTTAGGAAGCAGGGGAAAGTGGAATCTCAGAGATTGATTTAGGGGAAGGGGTCCAAAATGGCAAAACACAGGTCCAACCTAGAAAATTGCCAGGTTGTAGCTAGAAACTAGGGTTTGTGGAAAAATGAGAAATTTGGCAGATCTAAGGGATGGGAAGTGTTTGATAAGGTACTTTAAGGATAGGGGAAGGTGTATGAACATCTGGATACAAGTTTTGCTGATGATTTGTCCGTCCAAGAGAAATTGGCTTCAAAACCCTAGGAGAGGGAAATGAACTTGCAAAGGCACAACTGAAGCATGAACAAGATGTAAAATGACTCATTAGACACTGACATGATAATGAAAACCCTATGAATGATGATAGACTCAGCTAAATGATGACATAGACCGCCATTTGGGCAACTTTAGAAGGATTTAAAGCAAACCCTAGACCTAATGCCTAGTGACCAAATTTTGCTTGAAGACTCACTGAAATGACAAAATTTGACCTTGACACTTCAAAATAACTTTGTAAGAGTATATTTGATCACTGGAGGAAGGCTGTAAAGACTGACACTAACAGAATGCTCGGCTCACACTCAGGCGCAAAATCACATAGGGAATTCTCAACAAACAAAGTGTCTAAATTTGGAGCGAGGTTCCATATTTATAGCCTTTTTCAAATTCAAACCACTCAATTCCCTTTAAATCTTCTTCATAAATGCGGATTTGGTGTCATATTTTCCTATATATGCGGCTTAAATGTGTTTCACCCACTCCTTTTAATGGAAATTTCCCTGTCAAATCATCCCCAATGGTCATATTCTAGACGAACTACGTCAGAGCCCTCCTTGCAACGTAGTTACCCCTTCTTCGTCATAGCTTTCTCCACCTGGTCCATCCTCCCTAATGTCATGTTGCCCTCCTTCTTTGACAAGGTCCTTCATTGGCAGAGTACTTTATAGTCTCGTGCTTCCTTCCAGTTTCCTATAGCACTAATATTGTCCTCCATTTATATAGTCATCACGTAGTCCCAGAGATGGAATCGTCCTTATAGAGTTTCAACCTACTCCCATTTACTCACGCAACAATTAATTATCCATTTAGCTTCACGAGCTAAATTATGCCACCATCCAAGATATCCCTGATAATGTACGAGCCTAGCCATTGCATCTTGAACTTACGAGGGAACAATGTGAACTTACTATCATACAACAAAATCAATTCTCCACTCTTAAAAGTTTTTTTCTTAATAAGTCAATCGTGCCATCCCTTTTCCCGAGCTTTCTATACTTTTTGGTGAAATCCTACAAGGAAGCGATCTTCTTCTAGCACGAGCAATTGTTCCAATCTTTATTCCATAATATCGTTGTCTGCCATATTCATGACTTTTATGGTCCTAATATTGGGCACTATATATTCCATGGGCATTACAACTTCCTGTCCATACACTAGCCTAAAGGGAGTCTTCCTATCAGCTTCTTGCAAGTAGTCCTGTATGCCCATAACATTGTAGGTATGCGCACATCGAAATCATTCATCATTTGAAATTTCACACCTTCATCAGAGCGTTCTCCAAAATTTTATTAGAATCCTCAACCATGCCATTCACCTGAGGATGATAAGGCATTTCTCTTCTGGTGATGTACCGGTTCAATCGTGTAGTTGAGGAAGTGTGTTCCTCTATCGCTCATTAGGATCTTCAGGCACCCAAACCTCGACAATACATACTCAAAAATGAAGTATGTAGTAGTTTCTATGTTGCAATCCTTTACTAGTTGTGCCTTAGCACACCTAGTCAGATAATCCACCACGGTAATAATGTAACACGCACCAGTCTTCTTTCCTGGTGGATTTATCAGCCCCAAAAATCAATTTCCCACGTATCAAAATCCTACAAAGTAACCTTTAGATTTAGTTACAATTCATCTCTTCGTGGTCTTCCAGTCCTCTGGAAAACGTCGCAAGAAAGCCACCATAGTCATGCCCTCAAAATTTTCTATGTGGTTTCTTTGCCCACCTAGTGTCCTCCTATGACACCACCATGTGCTTCGACCAAAATATTGTGCCTTGCATGCTCAGGGACGTATCTATGTAATATTTCATCAGGGCCCATTTTATATGAATGCCGAGAAATTAGAGAAAAATTTATTGCTCAGACTACTAATTATTTCTTTTGTTGTATTGTATGCTCTACAAGAGTTAGTCCTATAGTAAAAAAGTAAATAATATCTGCAAAATGGTCATCAACAACCGTTACTGCGAAGAGTTGCATATCAGACAATCCTTCTACAATGTTGGTCGGTTCTTCACTGTTCTCAATTCGAGATAGATGATTCGACCTAGTGTTCAGTCATCTTGGCTTGATGATTACTTCAAAATCATATTCTTCAAAAGTAATATCAATTTGGAAATCCCCCCCCCCCCAACACAGGCTTGTTCACCAAGTACTTCAGTGCAGAATGGCCTGTGAACATCTTGAAGTGTGCACCCAAGAAGTAATTCCTAAACTTCTGAAACACCATAGCCAAGACTTCTTGTTCTATCGTGGAATAATTGCTCTCTGCCTTAGACAATTTTCAACTCACAAATGAAATGGGGTGATCAATATCCCCCTCCGCTGGCTGTGCTAAGACAACTCCCAAAGCTATATAGGATGCATCCACATGAACATGGAACTCCTTCCAATTCAGAAACACCAAGATCAACGTAGTGACCATTTTCTCTTTTAAGATGTCCAGACTCTTCTGACACTCATCATCCCAACAGAAGATGGCATCTTTATTTAGCAGTTTCTCCATTGGCACAATGATCTGCATGTACATCTTAATGAATTTCCAATAATATCCAGTGTTTCCAAGAGTTGCGCGTATCTACTTCACATTATTTGACGGATCCAAATTAATAATAATAATGATTTTTGCAGGATCTACCATCATCCCTTGCTTATAGATAACATGTCCTAGTAAAATCCCATAAGGTACACAAAAAATGCACTTCTTCAGGTTTAGTGAGATTTTTTACTTTATGCAGATATCCAACATCAAGCATATGCTCAAGCCATGCTTCTTTACCAAACCAAAGACTGTTCAGTCATCAAAGTACACCTCCACAAACTTGTGAATGAATTCTTTAAACGTTATGACGACAACTCTAGAAAATATCGTTAGTGCATTCTTCAACCCAAACGGCATGAAAGTGTATTGAAAGGATCCCCATTAGTAGCAAAGGTGGTCTTAGACCTATCTTCCAGCACTATCTTAATCTGATGGTACCCAGAAAACCCATCTGTAAAGGATTAGGCCTCCTCTCCTCATACATTTTCCAAAAATTCCTCTGTGAAAGGTGTAGGGAATGGATCATGTACGCAAGCATCATTCAGTTTCCTTAAATTGACACAGATCCTTATTACTCCCTTAGTATTTTTCTCTTGTACTACCATTTGACTCACCCAGTCAGATTATTCCACAAGTTCGATTATGCCAGCTGCAACCATCTTCTCAAGTTCCTCCTTTACCTTCTCCTTGTACTTGGGGTTGAACCTATACGGTCGTTGTTTTACAGGCTTCACATATGGCTTTAAAGTTATTTTCATGATGCTCAGGTCTCCCACAATCCCTTTTAACTCCATAAAATTCGTTGGGAACATCTCCTGGTAATCATGCAGAAACTCAGTGACCTTTCCTACTATATCTTCATCTCAGTAATCTCCTATGCGTACGAACTTGGGTTCTTCCTCTGAGCTTATCTTAACCTACCTTGTCTTAACAATTTTTGTTACATCAGGTATTTTAACATCTTGTCCTTCCACTTCGCGTTTTACTTCTGACTTAGGAATTTTAATGTTGCATGGACCTTCCTCTCCCTCCTTAGTGGTCATATTATAACATTCTAGTGCATGCTACAACTGTGCGTTCCAGTTGGGTTGTACCTAAGTCATTGGCTCCTTAGATGTCTGAAAAATTCCTGCTTTAATTTATTGAAGAGCATCATCGATACACTGAAAGCCACTCTCAAAGATAAAGGTCAAAATAAAATTTTCCTTCATGTCATTCCAATCAGCAGTACCATGGTGCAACTTTGTTTCAAGATACCAATTCATGGGTATAAAAAGTGTGAACAAATACATGTACCCATTATGATCGAGGTTCTTCGCCCGATGCCTTAGTCCAATGAGACAAATGATTTAGACGATCATATTTACCATTGTACTTCTCTATAATTCTTGTGTTTGTAGGACCAAACCTGAGTCTCATCAATCACCAATACTCTTGCCAATCTCCTATATTATCCTTATGTGTACCATACTAGTGTGCAGATGTAGCCCTCAAATCTAGATCCAAGCCCTGAAATCATTGTTCTTCTAGTACATCCCTTCCAAATTTATCCAAAAATACACTGACATCACCTATCCTATCATAATATGGAAAATTACGTACCTCGGTAGATATGCAATGAAGAGATGTTATCATTCTATTACAACACAGAGTAGAAACTTGATGCAACCAGTTCTACTAGATATCCAATTCTTCATCCAAGTTTGAATGACATGAACTATCCTTCTCACAGTATATTTGTCCATCTATAGTGGGGTTGTTCCAATCCTCATCGTGTGTAGTTAATTTAAAGATGTGGTCAATATCATCATCATTGTATTCTTTATTGATAGGCTCTGTATACTGTGCTCCTTCAAAGGGATCTAAGGGAACAACGAACTTGGTATTGTTCTTTTCAAATACCATACTCCTCCTTTTTAGATTTATTATGGCATCCATATCAAAAGCCAAATCGATTTCGAGAAAAGATGCATATGGATTACTATCATCCACAATCTCAATGACTTTGAAGTCCACCCTTACTCTTGCTCCTTCAATATCCACCATAACGTCTTTCAACCATCCCATTGGGATAATATTCTGTTGATTGGCCATGCATGGCTGAATTAGTGACCATTACATCTTTCGTTGCCCCATTGGCTCCCAAGTATGCTTCGGTAAGACATTTGCATATGATCCCAAGTCCATAATTACTTGATCCATTTCAAAGTTGTCAATTTGCACAGTTAATCGCATTTCCCAGCCAGTCCTTTTCTTATTCTTTTTTACCTTATTTACTGTGCATTGTTTAGGTTGTGGCTTTTTTTAACATCACATTGGTTGATCAATTTTTGCATCCCTTCCACTGCTTTCTGGTCCCTTAGCAACTTCATACATGTCTGCAAAAAGTACTTCAAAATAGTCGAATCAGGGTTCTTCTTCACAGTACCTACTTCAGGAGTGTTCCTCTTTAGTACTAGTTGTGTCTGCGTCTTTGATGTTGAAGCTCCTATGTCCATAAAACACTTCTTTGTCTCCAAGAAAGTTTCATTTTTCTTTTGCAGATCAAACCCAATATTCGTTTCTCCTACTTTCCTAACCCATGTATTGGCCTCAAGATTTTTACCTTCTGCCTTATCTTCTCTAGTATCTGCACCACTTCGTGTCACTATATTAATGCTTGGATCATCCTCACATGGTTCAGATCTCATCATTTGTATATTCTGTGCAGGCTATTGATTCTTCTTTTCATGCATCTTAGCAATTAAAACAGGGAAATGTTCTATCACATGGTCAAACTATCTACAATACTGACATGAAGGGTGAGTGGGGTTTTGACAATCTCGCACATAATGTCGGCTTCATCACAATTATAGAATATGACCTGACACCTTCCTCATCCAACACCTCCTCCACAACCACGTCCTTGACCTTGAAATACTCCACAAACTGCAGGTGAACCATTATCTTCATGCATGTGGCCTTCAACTTTCATCCTATATGTTGGGGTTTGATCTATCATTAAGTCATATTTGCGACAATATCTCTCATCATGTCCTACTAATTGACATAACTTGAAAAATAATTGTTGCGGAAACTACACATATTTCTATAGAAAATAGAAGTGATCAGTCAGATGTTGGCCCACAACTTGGAAAATACTACACCATGTGCTCAATCCAGTACTTGGTCCAACACTAGGCTCTGGCTTCAAGGGATTAGGACCTCTGCCAACCAAATAGTTAGGGTAGACCAGACATTGGTCCTAATAATGGCCTTCCTTCTTACACTTTAGGCACCATACTTATGAGCACATCTTAGACTGAACGTCCTTTCCTTTCTTCAGGTCTTGCATCTCCATATGCAAACTTTCTAACTGGGATTGTATGTAATAAACTCCTATGTGATTGCATCTCCATATGCAAACTTTCTAACTAGGATTGTATGTAATAAACTCCTATGTGATTTTCTTGTACCAGTGAAGCTTCTGATTTCATCGCGATTTCTAATGCTTCCGCCTATGTTCCAATATTTTTTTGAGATAGTGGTAATCTGAGGTGCATCAATAATGCAACTATATACCATTCTTTGTGCAATTCATCATAGATATGGAAGTTGTCTTGTCCCATAAAAAATTTTAACCTCTGATCTACATCCGAGCCAGTTTCATTGACGGCTTGCTTAATCTCTTTTATTTTTGTAATACACTGTGACTATGACTTGGGCTTCTTAAACTCTATGTGTAGTGCATTCTTCATCGTATCTGGTGACACAGCATGATTCATCGTATTGTACTTGATATACCATGATAGCGCTCTATCCTACAACATTATGATAACTTGCACTTTCTTCATATCATCTTCATTGATATGATGTGCTTTCCACACAAATTTTGTGACAAGCCAAAATTGATTAGGATCTTCTAATCCCTGACCCTTCAAGATAGGCATCTTTGTCATGTTATCCATGTTGAATAGTGGAGGTGGAGGTGTAGGTGTATGAGGTGGAGGTGGAGTGGAAGGGTGAGGAATCCCATAAGTGCCTTGAGTATCTGACTGGGCCACACCTCTTGGTGTACTAGGGTTTCTCCTTTCTTCTTCATTGTCTAATTCACCGAATAATGGATTATACCGACTGTTGGCCTGTTGGGGCCTAACCCAGGTTCATAAGTGATTTAGCAAAACAAATCCAGGTACTACTAGTCCTTTCAGCAATAATCCTGAAGCACAGACTAAGGTCTCACTTGAAGTAGTATGGGAGGGTTCTAGAACTAGGTTTCTGCACCTTGGAGATGTCTAATGAGCTTCAAGTGGTCCACAGTTTGACCCTGCTATGCACACTTTCGTGTACCTCATAGCCTGAGGTGCTACCTTCGCATAGCCCTACTCCGGGGCCGAACAATGTTATTACCCAAGACTTTACTAGTAACTTGATATTAGTTGATTAACTTAGCTTACTTTCATGTGTAAAGTATTCTTAGCAATATAAATCACTCATACAAGTGCGCGCAGTAAATAAATGGTACATTAGCAATTGATATCAAACATGTAATAACTCAAGAACAGATACACAGAATTCAGATAAAACTTCTCTTTATTATTCTCTTCCCTCTGTTATAGACTCTATTCTACCGTGCACACTTAGCTGCAGGGGTCCATGCACTCAGCTGCGGACTCTACTAGGCCTCTGCACACTTAGTTGCAGAGCCTTTTCCTATTCTACGACACAAGACACACTTCGCACTTCCAATTAATCTCTAAGACCCTTCATGCCTCTTCTCTATTCCATTCTCTCCCTTTACAACTTAAAGCCTTGCTCTATTCATATAGTCCCATGGTTTGTGGACCATGGGTAGGCCGACTTTACATTCAAACTTAGGGCAGACAACCCTATGACTCTAACATACATTTTTCACCCACAATTTGCAGATATTTACAATAATATCATCTCAAAACTTGGGCTTTGAGCCCCAAAACACATTTTAGGGGGATTCCATGCCCAACAGGGCCCAACACAAACATCATGACTCACCTCGAGTCACTCTGTTGGTGCGAAAATCTTGACACGAAGTCCCTCCAACTGATCTCGAACAGTACTGATGTCTACAGTGCACTAAGCTACTGCTTGTTGAACCTACTACATCCTTTCTTCTGAGACTTATGTGGTTGGTGCACTTTCCTGAATCTACGTGTGAATCCCCTAGATGTGTGTAAGATTCCCTTCAATTTTTTTTGTGATCATGAAGGCCTCCTCAATCGATGGTTGAACACGTGCTTTGAGAACTTCTTCTTTATGGCACGCCACATCCACCTGTTCCTTTAATGCCTTGGTTTGCTGCATCCTCGCAAACCGCTGAGTGAGGACTATTGTCTGTACAATTCCTTTGACACTGTCGTACTATTGCAGGAGTTCGCACGCCTCTATCTCTAGTCACTGGATGTTGGGGTCCTCCTGTAAAGTCGTGAGGACCTCAAGTGCATGTTTCAACATTTCTGTACAGTCACACAGTGCACCTCCAATTTCTTCCAACCCTGCTGCAATAGCGCTAACACGTTGTTCTCTAATTCTCGGGGGAGTGGAAGGCTACGCCTTCAACCACAGCTTGGTGATCTGGAGATTCAGCTCCAACTGCACCTTTGTTGTCTCTTCCCTAGCCTCACGGACTCTGGTTTCCAAATTGTGGATCTGCACTTCTACTGGTAAATCTATTGCAATGGCCAACTCCGGGATGCGTCGGCAAGCATCATCTACCGTCTGCACCAATTCTTGATTTTGCAACACCAACTCATCATGCTACAAGCTGAGATATTCTATGTTTATTTTCTGCTCACCAAGAACTTGGATCGCATGGCTCTCCCTAGTGCATAACTCTACCGTTATCCCATCCTGTAGCTAATACAATGTTTCTCGTGGAAGGGCAGCGAAATTAAGGCCAAGTCCTTTCAACATGCTCACCAAAAATCTATCAATCACATTTGCTGCAATTATGGACCCTTCCAACAATACTATTGCATTGTCCATCCATGTGTGCAACATTTGTTATGATGTCGAAGATCCTACTGCAAGGAGGGTCGAAGGGTACCCACCTGAGGGGGCCACACCTGTAACTCCTACAGCTGCACCCTGAGGGCCCCCAACACAATCTATTTCTCCTGCATAAAATCCTGAAGCACTTCATTTGTGACATCACAGACCGTCTCACCGATGTCATGGAGATCACCTTCGGTTAAGATGATCGGGTCAATGGCCAACTTTGAGGCCTTGACCTTTTTCCTTGGTCCTGCTCTTTCTGCGATGCCTGGCCACTTTAACTATGTGGATGCAACCCCTAGGTCCATGCTCCCTTTTGTTGTTTCTGCCTCCTAAGTTTCCTACCCTGGAAAGGACATTGTTTGGTCCTCGTCTTCCTGTGTTGTTGCTACTTCCGTTGCCTGTGTTATTGTTATTGCTTCTGTCACCTTCTTTTGCTTTGTGGCTTTCTGTGCCGCTTCTCATGTTGCCCCTACCTCAGCTACTACTTTTTCTTTTCACCTTCTCTCTACCAATTGGGTGACACACAACTTGGCATCATCCTTTTTCTTCTGTGTTGTTGCCTTCTCTAGTTCTGCCAGATCTGGGGCGCGCCATTCAGGAGGCCATGTCTCCAAGACAGTAAAAATCACATCACCAGTGGTTACAAACGGTAGCTTCATCCACTGCTTCGTCGAATTCTTTTGAACCCTAATATAAATGTTGTGCATATCAACTTTGAAGTCTGCAAAACTCTACTAACTATTATGCACCGTAGGTGACAGACGTGGCCTCTGATTGATCTACATCTGGATGCTCGCCTCCATGAGAACCTAGAAAATTTTTATGTCGCAAATCCATTTCACGTCCTTTATGGGCCAAAGTGAAGCGTACTTTGCAGCTTTTGGTAACTCTCTTCCAATTTTGGGGAATTGAATATCCTCCGGCAGCTCTCCCGTTACTAGCAATATGGATAATAGAAACCATGTGTAGTGGAACATTTTACCATACTCCTAAGCTTCGTGACAGTTTATTCTTTATAGAGGAATTCAGACCAGTTGAATTGGACCCCCTCCACACAGTACTCAGCCAACGCAACCATCGGTGCTAGTACCTCATCAGCGCGACACTTTCTCATAATTTTTCTGGCTGAGAGTTGAGTTGCTACACACACCCCTTTGTCCTTGATGCTAAAGATGGCATAGCCCCTCTTCTTCTTCTCCAACTTATATTTTCCTTCATGGCTTCTGCAAGAGCCAAATCGCTACCTTTTTTGGCTATGGTCACAGGGTCCTTTCCTTTACAGGGGAGTTGAGAGATACAGTGAATGAGGCCTGCTATGATGGGAATACGCTCCTCTAGCCATAGATACCCATCATACACCAGGCAGAGCAGCTTCTTGATGACGAAAATGGTTATAGGCGCACGGTGGAAATGTGGTATCCATAATAAGTGCAACAACCCAGCCTTTTCCACACCATGTAGCCACTTTTGTGGCTCTAACATTATCACCATCCCCTAGATGTTCTGCTTCATTAAGCTCCTGGTCTCTAGATGCGGGAACTTCTCGCGGTCAGCGAGGTCCCAATCTTCAAATTTCATGGTTGGCACATGACCTAGGTGCATGCCCTCAAATACAATGCCATCTGGGAGGAGCAGGGTCTGGAGTGACCTCATCCAGGTCCTTCAACACCTTGGTTTTCCCTTTCCACAGAGGGACATATGTGGGTAGTTTTGTTTCCGAGTGCAATGGTTGGAAATCCTCCTCCATGTCTTCTTCTTCTTCTGCTATGGCGATCAGGGCCTGCAAGTCTTCTTCTTCCTCATCCATTTCTATTGTGACTACTTTCCCCTTCTCTGCCATGGATAGTTTGTTGTTCCACAGATTCCTCAAGGACAAGTGTGCAGGACCTATTTCCTGTTTATCCTTCTTGGGCCTTGGTGTTCGTGGTCATTTGGGGATTTTTGTCACTACCCCAGTGCCTTCTGGAACATCCTCCACCATTTGGGTCTGTGTAGCCTTGCCCACTGTTACCTCTTCAATTCCCAACCCATCCTTAGTGGTCGTCATCATATCTAGGTTGTATTCTCTCTCTCGTGAACCTCTCTCTCGTGAAATTAGGGGCTCAATTATCATTCGACTCTCAATGCTCGATGCTCTGCTCAAGTGCTCAATTCTAAAATGACCAAGTGTTGTTCACTGGCAAACCCTTTGATTTTTATAGCACCATTTGAATTCGAATTCGATGGTTCCCCACAATTTTGGGCCATTAATGCTTTCTTGGTGACAAATTTTCCCAAATATTGCCCATAAATCGTGTCTTAAATGTGCGTCGCCCACTCCATTTGGCCTCAAATCGAACATCCCATCATGAATAGTGACACCAACAGTCACTTCCCAGCCAAACCACATGGTAGCACAACCCTCCATGCACGGTTGTGATCACTGTGACGTTCTGATTCTGCACACAACTCCAATATCGCGCAACTACTATGTAGAATATTTTATAGTCCTGCACTCCCTTTCAGCTACCTGGAGTGCTAAGATTATTCTTCCTATGACTAGTCAGGTGGTCGCACCACTCGTCTGGGGATCCATCCTGTCCTCCACCATGGTTCATGGAGAATCCTCATTTGTCATTGTGGTGATTAGCACCACACACTTTACTACTTGCAACGTGACACCCTGGCCACTTTGTTTGGCAATATACGGTCCAAAACATGGCAGCAGACTAACCAGTTCACGGCGGTAGTCCTCCAACTTGTTAGTATGATCGTATGCTCCTTGCCTTGCCATACTCGGTTTTTCAATGAGAAATTCTTCCTTTATTTCATTTTCCAGCTTCTTGACCTCTGTTTCCATTAAAACACTTTTCTCCCTTAGCCGTACCCAATCTTTTTCAAGTTCGTGAAGTCTAAAGTTTCCCCATCGGATTTCTTCATCAAGTCTTATATGTTATGTTTCTCGTAGCTATGTGATTTCTTTGTTCCGGTCTACACAGACCACCGTATCTATGAGTGTTGTTACGTGTGGACTCAGCTTCGCATGCTTCATAGGGATTACAACCCCTACTTCATACTTTAGCTTCGGAAGCGCTTGCACGGTCATAGTTTTGCACATGGTCCTATAAGCCCATATATCCACTGGTACGTGTACGTCTCAGTCGGTGTGTCTAACATGGTGGACCCTGTTCAGCACTTCACACATCTTGTCAAAGGCTTCCCCATGTATGGTTTTTAGCATGCTAGGTTTTATCATACTTTTCCATTCGTGCACTTATTGTACCTGCTTCTGCTTGTTGTTCATGTTTCCTAACATGAGAGTGGCGTGCGTTTGTGCGGGCTGCGTAACATATGCTTGTACCCATCTAGAAAGGTGGGGGTGCATGCTATTTCATTCATGATGCCAGGCTTCCATCCACATATGAGGCTTCCCAAATCGTAAGTGCATCATCTTTCTGCATTCGCACCAGTCCCCGAAATTCTGCTGGAGCGTACCCCACCACTTTGCATTGTTTTTCTGGCACTTCTCTTTTAAATTTTTTAGGAATTCATCCACCATTGGCAACCTATCATACATAGGAAGATCCCTTACCTATGTTGTCATGCAGCACAGTGATCTTACCATCAATGTAGTGTGGTTACCTCGTGTAACTATTTTTGTCATCGTTCTATTTCCTCATCCGAATCTAATGTGTAGGAGCTTTCGCGCTCCCACGAAATCCTACCATTGGCTATAGGATTTACTCGATCCTGTTCCCTAACGGTTATCTTATAGATACAATCTAGCTCGTTGTCACTCTCATCGTTGCGCACTGGTTCTGTATAGCGTGATCCTTCCATAAAGTCTAAAGGTACCACTACTCGTAGTGACTTTTTCTCAAAAATCATTTTGTGCTTCTTTAGATTTATCACTCCGTTCATATCAGTGGCCCAATCTATTCCCAGTAGTGCAGGGTAGGGATTGTTTTCATCGACAATCTCTATCACTTTGAAATCTGCAAGCACACTTGCACCTTCGAGGTTTACCGTTATCCCTTGCATTCTTCCCAGTGGTAGGATCTTTTGTTGGTTTTCCATTCGCAATTGGATAGGAGACCATTACAATGCGGGCCTACCCATGTGTTCCCATGGCTGTTTTGGCAGTACATTCACGTCCGATCCTAGATCTAGAATCACTTGATCCATTTCATATTCTCTGATTTGTGTAGTCAATCTCATTTCCATTCTTGTTCGTGATGTGTGCTTTCCGAGCTTCTGGACTACGTGTGGTTCTCCTGACCCAGCACACCTAGTGATGAGTTCCTGTAGTCCCTTTATAGCCTTGCTATCATGCAACAGCTTCATGCATGTCCCCATAAAGGTAGTGAGCATTGAAGGATCCATCCCTAGTTCTAGTTGATCCTTACTACTTGAATTGAAGGCCTCCGTGAAGCTCTTCTTAGCTTACATGAATGTCTCCTTCATGCGCTCCAAATCAAATTCAGGTTCCTTTGTAGGAGCCTTGTGAACCCACGCACTTTTTTCAAGCTACTTACCTTTGTCATCTCCTATTGTGATATCACTTTGAAGCACGATGTTTACATTCAGGTCCTCTTCGCACTGCTCTGACCTCATCATTTGTAGGTTCTGAGTTGGGGGAGGCTGAAGTATTCCTTTATCACGCAACCTCACTATCAGTGTAGGGTAGTCCTCCATCTAATGATCAAGCTAGGTACAATATAAACATGATGGTCTTGTTGCATTTGTACAATCGCGGGCATAATGCCCTGGCCCTCCGCAATTGTAACAAATTAGCTGTCTGCGACCCCTTCCTTGTCCCATTCCACCTCGACCTCATCCACACCCCTGAAATCTAGCGTGCACCATCCCTGCATTTGGATTGAGGGGTCGTGTTTCAGTCTACGCTCTATAGGCAGGAGTTCGATCCATCATCATTTCATAACTTCTATAGGTGCACTCATCATGGACTACCGACCTGCAGAAATTACTGAACAATTGTTGGGACGTCTGTGTATACTTCTATAATAGGTGACAGTTGTCTGTAACGTGTTTTCTTTCTATTTGACAAATCGTACACCAAAATGCAGGCACCGCGCTTGGTCCTACCTGTGCCTCTGGTCTCAATGGCATTGGCCCTCCTGTTGCTAGGTAGTTCGCGAAGGCTGGACAATGGTCCTTTTCATGCCCTTGGCCTTTGCATTATGGACCATACCTCCTCACGTGCTTCTGGGTGAGTTGTCCTATCCTATTTCAAACTCTGCATTTCCAGACACAAATTTTTTAGATGTGCATGGATTTTTTGGACTCCCAAGCCAGGATCTTGTATTAGGGTCTCATGCAATCTCATTGCAATGTCCAAAGCTTCGGCCTAGGTGGATAACTTCTGCTACAACAACGTCATCCTTAGATGTGGCATTAGTGACACTACAAACCATGCGTGGTGTTGCCCATCTGTCAAGGTCTGTTGGCTTCGTGAGTCATACTCTTTAGTATCTGGTCTAGCTCCTAGGGAGTCTCACCTAGAAGCATCGTGATTTCCTTAAATCTGATAATCGACTGTGTCTCCAATTTTAGCCTATTAGATTCCTTGTTTAGCGCAACCTAGATATTTGTGATCCTTGCTTTTGGATGGTCATTAGAATGTTTAATGTACCATTTCAGTGTGCGATCCTGCAATGCACTTGCCAGTGTTGCCCTCTTTATATTGTCATCCACTACTCCTTGTGCTTCCCATATAGCCTTTACTACGAACCAAAATTGGTCTGGATCTTCATTCCCTACTCCTTTGAACACCAACAATTTTATCACACTCACCATATTGAACTATGGTGGTGGAGGAGGTGGTGTGAGTAGAGATGGGGGTGATGATGGTGAAACCGATGGCGATGTAGGTGGGGGTGGTATGCGCGAAATTCATTTCCTTATCAGACTGATCATGCTTCTTGGAGAAACTTTTGCGAGCTCTTCCTCACTTTCCCACCAAGGCGAAATCAAGGGGCTATTTTCTATCTCTGTGCTACCTTCATTTCTATATATCCTCCCACTTTTCTTAGCCCCAAACATTAGTTTATTCACATAACACACTTTTCACACGGTAGCATTTTAATCCAAGTGTTCAAAGATTTAATATATTTACCTTGCGGCCCTTTGAGGAAGCATCGTTCTGCCTCGTTGTAGCTAACTGATGTATCTACTGTGAACATGGTGATAAACCCTCCTATAATTTGAACGAGCCAATGGTCCACAACATGAACGATCTTATCTTCCGATGCTTCTAGTCTGCGCACCAATTCTGGAGTCCACACAATAGATTTGTTGAGCCTAAACCTTCCCTAACTGTTTGCTAGCTTCATGATCCACTCATACAACTCAGAGGGAAGGATGCAAACAAAATTTTGTGGATTTCTGTATAAGTAGTTCTCTAACCAAAATTCCTTGATACTCATAGATTCCTATTTTCCTGTGTCACGAACTCGTGAATATTTCTGTCCAAACACCCTTCAATTTCTTTCTTTGTTGGATTCCAGTGACACGACATCAAACATCCCTTATACAGATCCCAGTCCTGGCAATAGAACCATTTGCTGGCTTATTTGGGCCTGACCCAGGTTCAGAGGCGATTTAGCCAAACAAATCCCAGTAGTACTAGACTTCTGGCAATAGTTTGTGGAGTGCGGAATGAGGTCTCACCCGAAGTAGTATGGGAGGGTGCTAGAACCAGGTTTCTGCACCCTAGAGATGTTTGATGAGTTTCAAGTGGTTTGTGGTTCGACCCTGATACGTGCACTTTCCTGTACCTCGTAGCCTGAGATACTGCCTTCGCGCGGCCTTACTCAGGGGTCGAACAATGTTATTACCCAAGACTTTACTGGTAACCCGATATTAGTTGATTAACTTAGATTACTTGCATGTGTAAAGTATTCTTAGCAATATAAATCATTCATACAAGTGCGCAGTAAATAAACAGTACATTAGCAATTGATATCAAACATGTAATAACTCAAGAACAAATACATAGAATTCAAATAAAACTTCTCTTCATTATTCTCTTCCCTCAGTTACAAACTCTATTCCTCCTTGTGCACCTCATTATGGGGGTTTCTGCACTTAGCTGCAAACTCTACTAGGCCTCTGCGCACTCAGCTGCAGAGCCTTTTCCTATTCTATGACACAAGACACACTTCGCACTTCCAATTAATATCTAAGATCCTTCATGCCTATTTCCATTTTCTCCCTTTACAACTTAGAGCCTCGCTCTATTTAATCAATCCCATGGTCCGTGGACCATGGGTGGGCCGACATTACATTCAAACTTAGGGCGTACAACCCTATGAATCTAACATGCATTTCACGCCCACAATTCATAGAGCTTTACAATAATATCATCTCAAAACTTGGGTTTTGAGCCCCAAAACATGTCGTGGGGGATTCCATGCCCAACACCCACCCTCAATATATTTGTCACGATCGGTTCTGAAACTTTTTCCACTTCGCGTAGATCTAGTCTAGCCTCTTTTAAACATCAATCTATAGGCATAACACCATTTTCACATAACAAAATCCTAATCCATAGCTTTAGGGAATTCAGATACTTACCTCATGGTCCCTTGAAAAATTTGCACTCAGCCTCACTGTAGGATATTGTTGTGTCAATTGAAATTTCAGTAATAAAGCCTCCGATGACACTATCAACCCAGTAATCAACAAATCTTGCAACCTTTTATTCAGACTCCTTAAGTCGCTTATTCAAATTTGGGGTCCACACAATAGGATCGTCATGTTTCCAACAAGGTTCTTTGTCTGCTAGCTTTGGAAGCCACTCATGTAGCTCATTAGCGAATGATGTGAAAAAGATCTCATGTTGTTCTATATAGATATACCTATGTAACCACCCTTCTTTCGACTAGCGTGAATCTCTTCTTTCATGTGTTGCAAATTTATGCAACTTCCGACCTACCCAATTTTGGATCTCTTTTCTAGTCGAATGCCACATCACACATCCCTCAGATAGATCTTAGTACCAGCAACATAACCATTTGTTGGCTTCAGGGGCTTAGACCCAGGTTCAGAGTCAGTTGTGTTAACCAACAAAACCCTACACCACCGGCCCTTTTGGAAATGCCTTGCTTGCGTAAACCAAACTCTCACAGGAGGTGATATTGGGGGATGCTAGAACTAGGTTTCTACATCCAGAGGGACTATGCAGTGTGGTTGTAAGGTTTTTAATAGATTAGGGCTTAATTCGACCTTCGAAAACTATTAACCTTATTCTTACAGTCGTAAAGCATTTTCTACTTTAACAAATTAGCAAATTGTATAGAACTAGACTAACCTGCATTATTCATCATATAAAATAGTATTTGAACCTTCGCGATGTAGTTACAGAAGAAATATATAAAACAAACCATAAACAAGATAAAACACAAAAACTATGCGAACATACAAAAATACACAAATTTATTCTCAAAAGTCTTCTTTATTAGTCAGGTCTTCTCAAATGCAATCTTTTTGGCCCTACGCACACATCTATGAGGGCTTGTGCACTCAACAGCAAACTTACCAAGGTATCCATGCACATTATTGCAGGATCCTTCCACTTCACGTAACTACATAAATATCTTACAAAAACCAAACTCAAAAGTATTTCATCTAGTGAATTATATCCCTTATACTTTCTAAACATCCTTTTATATATGCATTGCCCTTACAATACCATGGTTCACAAACCATGGGCAGAGCTCAAAATCCTCTAGATAATCCCATCCCTTTACAAAATAAGGGGATTTGACCTGCACTAAATCCCCTTTAACTCTTAGAACCCTGCGCTAATCTCTCCCCGCTCCTCAAGATGCACAATCTTTACATGATTCAGACAAAACTTAGACCTAGGAGACCCCTACCCAACATGAACACATGAAGAAATCAGAGGCAGAGAAATCATCTTCCAGAAGATCAACAAATACATTGAATAGATCAAGAAAGAAATAGAAAAAGAAGGATTGGAGGTCAGTAAAGACATTATTCTTAAACATGCCATCGCACCAGTCAAAGCTCATATGAAACTTTCATGGCTATGGAATAATGTACAATGAATCTCCAATACTATATTGATAGAGGAACTAAAGGTGAAGATGTGTTATGTAGGGGACTTTCCAATTCACGTCAAAGACATCTCAATGGATTTCAAAGCATGGCACACAAAATTACAAATGAGCTCCATGAGGAAGCAAATTATTTTTTAGTTTGATGGGACTTTGTCCCATTATCAATTTTGTCTTATATAGCCACCATCTCATATGTAATTTGTCTTTTGTAATAAATGATATGTAATGAAGTCCAAGAGACACATGTGGAATGTGAATATCCATATATGTAATGAAATAAGTCATGTATAGAATATGAAAATTCATAGGAGTTAAAGAGTCATGAGGAAGCTCAAAGGTCATTATCATTAGTTATAAATAACTCCTCATAACTCAAGCTAAGGGCTTGGATTCTTGGACTCTCACCTTGGCTTCTCTTGTAGTGCATAGGGAATAGATCATTCTTTAGAGAATCAAGTTGTGGATTCATGTTCACAAATGGATATAGTGTTTCATCTATGTAACAATGTACTTGGGATCTTTCATTCTTAAGCATAAGATCTATGAGCTATCATCTATTCATACATGTATCATGGATGTAGTAGGACTATTCTTTTTATGTTTACAGTATATGTTGGCTTAATTACATACTAAGGTTGATGAATTATTTCGTTACTTCAATATGGTTATTATTGAATGGATGTGTTTATACTTTCATGATTGTTGTTTATTATGTGGACTAATCTATAGGTAAGTAACAAGTCTTTCTCTTCCTTCTTGGGTCCCCTTTTAGGATACTACTATTACTTTTATAATTGGAGGCTCGTTTTCCTTTATCAATCGTGGAAGTTCCCCCGTGCAATTTACATTAGGAGTCTCACAAAGCTCACATACTTTATGCCCCCAAGAGGTGTTGCATTATCTTGTGAGTGTTTGTAACCAAGGCATATCTTTGAAACCTTTCCAATGGTGGCCAAACCGTATAGCCAGATGGGACACTAGCACCAAACAGTGTGAGGTCTAATTAGGACTTCACATTGGTGAGATCCTCTTACATGTTGATTTCATCAAGCATGATCAACACACCTCAATCACAGTGTTTCAATGAAAATATGATTTGCAAGTTGGCCCTGTTGGTCCTTGAGATATGGCACCCATATGTCCATTTAGCTTGAATTATCTATCACTATGTCATAGGGGAAAGTGGTCTTGTTGTTTCAAAATTATAAGGCTCTTGTACAAGTTGTAAAACCACTAATGGGTCCTTATTCATTTACACCTTTAGCTCAATAATTCCATGCCTTTGATGACTATCCTCCTTTGTCTAAAACCTTTTTCAACCATGATTAGTCCACTTTATTGAACACACATCATGATCAATCATATGCATATAAAACCTAGACTAGATAACTCCTACAAAGCACTCAATCCTAGTCTAAACAAGAAATAAAAGAAAGATAAAAGAGCATATACTTGGAGCTTGAGAAATGACAAAGAGCATACTTTAATGGTACAAAATTTGAGACAGAGGGATCAAATTGAGGCAAAAATAATTGGTTTGATAACAAAAAAGGATCACAATTTTGTGTTTCATCATCTCCCCTCGATTGATTCAGTTGCATGTCCCCATGCAACTCATTCTGCCTCTAGGACTCCTACATGAAAATCATTCAAATTGTAGGTAGGGTGTGCAAATTCCTTAATGTGATAGTATCCTAATTTCTTCACCATTTTCATCCAATTTTTTCTTTCCTCTTCCTCATCCACTAAGTAGGGGCTCTATAAAATCTTGTGGGACACCATGGAAATGGCTAGTGAAAGAAAATTCCTATCCAATGTGGGCCATGTTTAACAAAGAATAGGTATATAACATTTCTCTACTTAGAGAAAGACTGAAGTAAGGGTATCCCATAGGGTGTTGACCCTATAAATAAATTGGAATCCCTCCCATATATCATGAGCAACCAAAAGGGCTTCTAAAAAATGTTTTTTTCCATCTCTTGGTACTTTGTAATGGCATATCTTTGGTTCTGCCTAATGGTAACTAAATCACTTAGATCCTCCCTTAGCCTTTGCAAATCATTAACAACCAATATTGTAAGTGGATACTATCTCTAATCAAGAGCTTGGCCTTAGCTACTATGTGGGCATAAACATCTGATGTTTTTTTTCATTTTACTAAATTAGTCATGTAGGACATGAAGGTTTTCAATTTCATATCCCCAACAAAGGGGTTTATGTACCATATAGAATTGTCATGTATAATGAAATTTAATAGATAAAGTTTCACAAAGAAAGTTTTTCTCTTTGGCATCTACAATATAATAAACATCAATAAAACTTTGAGTCTAGTCAATCTTATGTATTTGATCATCTCTTATTTTCCCAAGTCTAAAGGAAATCCATAGGTCATGCAAGTATATGGGATACACCTTAGAAGGCACTCGACAAGCTAAGGCATCTAAACCCAATTCACAAGAAACTTTCTTGAGATTTTTTATTTTAAATAAAGGCCCTTCCATATTTTAATCCCAACCTTTCATTTTTCATTTCAATCCAAAGACATGGAAAATCATCTCTCTCTAATTCTATAATAATCTATCAGTGACTTTCTTTATTGATAATACCTAAATAAAAAAGATAATATTTTGTCTACCACATGGGTATGTATGATTTTAACTGAAGGAATTCATAGGTATTAGTAATAATGTCATATAGGATTACATTAATGACTTGTTGGGCTTCCTTAGAAAACCCTTTTGAAAATTGTCTAGCTCTAGATTCTGGGTCTTCCTCATGGCCTATGGCATCTAGCAAAGTGTTCAAATTATTGAGATTTGGATTGATATTTTAATTATGAATTTTCAATTTCAATGTTTTTTATAAAGAGTTTAATATCTAGGGATACATAAATGAAATAATTTTGGACCAAAGACCTTACCTCTTCCCTTATGTGGCCTATTCGACCAAACTTCTCCAATTCCAATAGCAAAAGTTGGTTGTGAGTTTTCTGCAAATCCCTCAGCGTGTGGAGAATATGGAAGTTTGGCTACCTCATCATTTATAAAACCTTTTAAACCCTCATTCATGGGCTCATGACCCTCTTCAAGTGCACTATACCACTTCTCACCTAGCGGTGTGGTATCCAATATCTTCATAGGTTTCAAAGTCCCTATGTTTGATCTTAGTTCCTTACCTTTCATGGTGCTTAATTTTGTGAGGCCCGAGTTGGGTACCACAACTTAGACATAGGAGTATTCTCTTGTTCAAAAAATTTCTTGCAGGGAAAAACTCTTTCTTGAGGTTTAGTCTAAATCACTTCGAAAAATGCATACCATGGAATGTCCAATCTATGTAATTAAAAAAAAACAACATTTTAGTTAGGTCGTGGTGGCATAGACCAGTGTTTGGGTTCTTCTTACATTGTGTGAGAGCCGCTATATTTTCAAAACTCTTAAACAAGTAATAAAACATATTTAATGTTTTATTCCATGATAAATGCATGAAAATCCTGATATGGTATTGGTATAACATGTTGTATAGATCCCCACAAGATACAAACTTCTAAATCATGAACACCACTTCATGTCACAGTGAGAGTAGAGCTTATTGATGGATTCACTATCTCAAATATGGTAGTGGTGAGGGTTCTTCCAAGGAGGGAACCAAATTTCACTTTTTGAAGTTATTTTACCACGCTTCACCCTCCTGTGAGAGTCTTGTAAATTTTGTGATGATATCCTCATTTACTATCATGGTGAGTTGTCTTACCAAGGCCTAGGCTCCATTGAATGTTTGTAAAAATTCTAGGGTGATGGCAATGTCAAACCCTTGGAATCTTGTGAGGGATTTGGCCCATCCATCCTTGATAAAAAATTCCCAAATATCTAGTTCAATTTGCATGGTTTCCATGTTCGTAAGCTCAAACTTTTTAATTTCTCCACCCATGGATTCAAATTGACACTATGAACCCCAGTTTTGATTCTCTAGAAGTGAATTCCTTTCATTGATAGCCTTGCAAGAAACCTCAAGTTGCTTCCAAACCATGTTTTTCTTTTCACAAGCTATAGTGATTTCTATATCCTTGTGCTACCAAGCAATATTTTCCAATTTTGTGAAATTATTACCTCATAGGGTGGCAAGGGATGAGTTTATCGATCTAATTTTGAATACCCGGTTGCATGTCACATCATAGATAACTGTGTGGTTATTCAGCTATACACATTATAGTGTGGGGTTGACTATACAAATCCTATCTATGATGATGGGGTTAGCCTATTATGGAGTGGTTCACAACTTAGTGACAAAGTCAAGTTATAAATTTTAATAATGAGGTTAGTTTGTGATATGATTCCAACTCATAACTTTGGAATGAGAGGTCAACTTGTAGACTAGAATGTGATGTCTACACTTATTCATGGATTAAATATCAAAAACCTTGGGACTTATACGTAGGCTATGTGTCATGAGTCTTGTGTTTGGGCATATACTTCCCTACCATGGCTTCGAGTTTCATATAGTAGGTCAAGTCAAGCCTTGTGATACTGTGGTTGGGAAAAGGTAAATCTATCCAACCCCCCCCCCCCCCCCCCCTCTTTTTACCATATGAATTTTGTAAGGTTAGAACTCATGCCATGTAACAACCCTAGTGAAATTCCATGTAATAAAAGTTAAAAACAATAAACACGAATGATGGGACACTTATTCCAAGCTTAATGTTGGGAAAAATCCTAGAGATGGAGATCACTTGTGATTGTTTACGGCTAAGGAAATTGGCAAAGGAAATGGCTAAGGATTTGGAAAGGCAAAATAGAATTTTTGGTGCAATTATTTATGAAAATAATGGAAATTAGGATAAAAAGGAGGTGAAAGGTCACAGGTTGCATGTGAGGAAGAAAATGAAGGAAAATAATGTAAAATTAAGAAAATAGAGGCTTCATTCATAAAAATGCTTCTGAGGATCAATTGGTAACCTTTTGTCAGTTCAACTTTGGAGCTCTCTCATTATTCTCTCTCTCTCTCTCATACTCTTGTAGGCTTAGAGTTTTATTGGAGCACTCTTGGAGGGTGTGGCATACTTGGATTTTTGGAGTAAGAAGGCAAAGGAAGAGAAGGAAAGCACAAGAAGGCATCGAGATCAACAGCTACATCAGATTTTCTTGCAGGTACCTAGTTGCATGTATGTTTCCTTCAATAGTTTTGGCATGCATGGCACATGCATGTGATTTCTTGGTTGTGATTTATCATTGGCATGGAGGATTGCCTGGATTGATAGTGGATTTCCTATCTTTTCCATTTTCTGGATAGCCATGGTGATTGTGGGTCTACTTTCATTGTTTGTTTTTGGTTGGTTCTCATGTTTCCTTAGCTTGGGTTGAGTTACTAGTCCTGGAGCCTTGGTTGGACAAACACTCTAGAGCCCTGTAACAGCTTGGGTTGTGTTACTAGACTCGTAGCCTTGGCTGGACAAACACTCTGGATCCCTGTTGGGTTGAGTTACTAATATTGGAGCCTTGGTTGGACAAACGCTCTAGAGCCCGACAGCAGTTGTGGGTTGAGTTATGTTGGAAATACTGAGAGGGGGGGTGTGAATCAATATTCCTTTCAATTAGTATTATTATTAATATTTCATAGCATTAGTTAATCTTCAATTATTATCAGTGTTTGTACAATGATAGCAGTAAACAAAAGGAACAAAAATTCACACAGTTTTTAAGGTGGAAACCCCCTCCGGGACAAAAACCACCTGAACGCTTTTCCAATAATTCGTTAATCTTCAACTCCAATTGAAAAGAAAGCTCCAACTTCCTATAATATAGAAAAGCATTCTTCTCAAGCTCCCACTGGATGGATGCTCCAACACCCGAGATTCTTCAGTAGTCAACTGAATGGTTGCCCCAACATCCAATGAGCTACAACTCACCCTAGAACCATCCTACGACCCCGAAGTTTTCATAGGCTTGAACCTGTTGGTGACTTCATGCACCAGCATAACACCACCCTACCACCCTATAGAAGAATAAATTAAGAATGGACTCTCGTACGAGGGAAAATGGTCCACTTTACAATGATATAGAATGATGTAGAAGAAGAAGACACACTAGACCATAACCCCAACTATGACACAACCACTTAATAATGATCCTAGACCTCCCGACATTGCCTCTTCAACTCTTGTTATATATACACTTGTACAAATTGTACAAGGATTCTTTTACAATGACTCTATACAATGATACTTTTACAATGACTGTATGTAGTGCTACCCACTTGAAGACTTCAAGTGGTGAAATTCTTGTTGTTGTTTTGCACCTTGATTGCTGCTCTTGTCATGCTAACATTTCTCACTCTTTATAACATTATATTATGCATTGAGTCTTCTCTTGATGAATATATAATACCTGCAAAAAGTCTCCAAGGAAATACCCATGACATGATAATAGCAAAACTTGCCTCATCTTGCAGAGAATATGTCAGTGCTAAACAAAAACAACAAATTAGAACACAAAGAACCCAATGAAATTAAGAGAAGAAAATGCATATACAGAAGATACTTACCTGGAGCTTACCTCTGCTTCATCATTTTTCTACACCTTTCTTTTTTTTCCCTAGAAAATCTGGTCCTTTGCACCCCTTGACAGCACTTGATTTAGTTTCCTTCTTGCCTTCTAGGAGTGTGACATTGAATATGATGTATCTCTCTTATTTCAGATCCCAAATATGTGATATTTGGTTCTGTATTAGCCCACTATGTCTTCTTTCCAATGCCATAGGTCTGACCCAATTTGGATTCTTCAAGGCAAAGTTATGCCAAATCTCTCACAATGACCTAATTATGGACTAGTTCAGTAGAGCAAACTTGTACGGCGTGCCACATATCATTGTTTCCTCCTTCGGCTCTGAAATTAATATACATAAAACTACATTTTGTGCACTATTGGACACTTCTTATAGAATTCCAATCTGCTTCTCAGAGAGAGAGAGAGAGTTATGATGATTTTCCCAGGGTCACCTCTTTGAGATTAAATTCGGGAGCCTGCAAAAACCCTAACTTCCACAGATCATATATCCAAAAATATAGCGAACCAAGATCTGAAATTTGGTCACGCCATTAATTAGGATTTTGGCTCAAATGGGTTTTAATTTCATCATCTAAGACTTCGCATAATAAAGTTATAGCGAAAATTCCACGATCACTACTTTTGGAGGATATATGAGATTTCTTTTTATAGATTTAAGAGGGGATTCTATAGAGAATGTTGGAGGGATTTTAGGAGCTTAAAAAATTATTAATTATTGATTATTAAATGAAAACAATAAATGATAAATTCCATGCCACAACCCCATGCGGTTTTAGCCCACTAATTGGGGTTACTAAATTCAATCTTGAATAACTTACAAACCATGAGGAATTACAAGGAGAGCTATATATCGATAGAAAAATATTTTTGAATAGATTATTCCTGTAATGTTTATGAGATGATAAACCATGAATGATGATGCCTAATGTGCCATGGAAGGTCAGGGTCATCCTTGGTGCTTCTTGGGTTGACATCAATGACAACCTCAGATCATCTTCAAATCAACAATCTCCCCCTTTGGCATTGATGCCAACACAAGTACCCCCCCTGTGATCAGGGCACCTCTTCCTACTATCTTCTCTCCCCCTTTGAAATCAATGGCAAAGGGTAACACCCCCTGACACATAGCCATCCTGCGGACCTGTACACACTTCCACTCCCCCTTTATTTTCTGAATAAGGAAAATCTAATGAGAACTTGGGAGAATCCCAAGCATCTGGTGAAGATATTCAAATGCTTCACAAGGTAAAGGTTTAGTGAAGATATCAGTGATTTGTTATTTTGTACCAACATATTCAAGTTTGATATTATTTTCAATGACTTTTTCTCTAACAAAATGATATTTGATCGGAATGTGTTTTATTTTTGAATGCATGACAGGATTCTTGGAGATGTTGATGGCACTGGTGTTATCACAGAAGATGGGAATAGGCTCACTGAATTGTACTTGAAGATCTTGCAAAGTTTGTTTCAACCTATTATCACTCAGGTTGTCCCTACGCTCCTTATAGGGATACGGCCGAGGTAACCACAAACCAATCTTTGGATTGCAGGTTCTAGCCCACCTGCAATCAGAGAGGGCTCTCTCTTTAGTGTTTCAACTTTTGTTGATGATTTTAGGCTAGCTTTTGGCTCAGGGGTTTTTTGTTTGTGTTTGGATGTAAGGTAGGAATCTCAAACAAAGAGGCAAGGTAAGGTGTGATAAGTTTCGAACCATTGGGCGTGGAGTCGTGGATTAAGTCTTGCTATAGCGTTTTCTTGGTCACAAGGGGATTATGGAGCGGGATAGCCACACAGGATACAATTATCAATCTACTGAAAGGATGGAATGAAAATCAGGGATGAAAGGCAAAGGAGAATCATTTCATCATGCTGAAAAAGAGGAGAAATGGACGAATGGGGATCTAGGAGCAGTTAAGAATTCCTAAACATTCATTCATATGTGAAAGAAACAGCGTAAACAAGATCATTTAAGCATACATGCTCATAGCTATTTCTGATGAAAACATAGAAAAATGCAGAAATTGAACTTAAGGTGTAGTGAAACAAATCTTAAGCTATTCTTTTTTCCTGCGATTTAGAAGGCGGAATGGTGGTAAAAACATGAAAATTAACAGAGGAGAGAAACACTTATTAAATCATGTAGAAGCACAGGAATTCCGTAATCACTCCTTGGCCAAATGAACACATCAAGTAGTTTAGAAATCCATGCTTTCAGCAATCTTTGATTATAGAAAATATGATAGTTACAGTGCGGGTCTCTATTTGGAGAACTTGCTGGGAATCAGACTAAGCAATGTCTTAGACTTCACTGACTAACCAACCTACCAACCAACCAAACCCTCACAACATTGTTCAGGGTGGTATATATAAGAAAAATATCGGAAAGACATTCATTACAATTGACCTAAACAGGTCTGCTAAAAAACTCTTCAAAAATCTAAGTGTTGCTGGAATTAAATGCAGGTAAATCCTTTTGGCTGCGCTAGAGGCAGCTAAATCAGAAAAGACTACAATGTGGCCCTTGGAGGCCTGATGTGGTGCTGATGGAATGATTGTGCTTCGGGAACTGTAGTTCTACTCTGGTACGAGTTAAATGTGCAATGATCATGATTTGAGGGCTTTGAGTGGCTTTTCCCTCTTTCTTTGACTCTGCTGGAAGGTATTAAATGTTCTCCTACTTCGAGCCGCTTGCTTAAGATTTTGACTGATACTCTTTGCCGCTACATTGATGGCTTTCGCCGCCTACTGATACTCTTTAACACGCTTGATACCTGATGATTTGATTTGATACACTTTAAACTCTGTCATTTATCTTCTGCTGTCTTTAAACCGGATCAATTTGGCACGATCGGGCGATTTTCGGGATTTTTTGGCGCACAACGGGCCAAGGAATCAAAAGATTCCCTGAAACGGCCTATTTCCCGTAGCGATGTGCGATTAGCGCTTCGCGCTAATCACGCATCGAAAATTGCCTCTGTTTCTTGTTCTGGAGCTCCGAAGTGCGATTTCTCTTCTTGCGCGAATTTTCGGCTTTCTGGCTGCTGACGTCAGCAGTACGGCGGATGACGTCAGCCTGCGGTGGGTCCCTGGTACAGAAGTGACATGGCGGGGTGCTGATACTGAAGGCGATGCGATCGCAATATCGCATCGGCGGGGAACGAAAGGTGTTTTAGTTGGAATTTGGCTCTTGCGACCGCCAACCGCCGATATTGCAATATCGCGTCGGGTGGTGAAGGATGGGTCATAACTTGCATGGAGGGGAAACTGCGATCTGGCGATGCGATCCGGATTTCAAGGGTCTGCGGAGTGTTAAGGAAGTCAGCAAGGGGTTTGTTGCGATCGGAAGAAGTAGGTAAGTGGGTGCGAAAGGCGTTTGAGGCTTCGGAAGGGGTCCGATCAACTCAAAGGGATTTTATATTCTGGAAGGAGTCCATTGTATTCGGAAGATGGCTTGAAGGGGCAGCATGAGGGTTCTTGCTAAGTTTCAGGTAAACTGAGCAATTCCAGGGGGTACTTATGGTTATTTTTCAACCAGGGGGAGGGATAATACATAGGGGAAGATTTACATAGTATTAGTAAGGGGATGGGAAAATATAGGGAGCTAAATAATAGTGTTAGTGGTTGATATGGAGATGGTAAGAAAGCGCTAAGTTCAGGAGAGCTTAGGCCATTACAAGGGTGTAGAACCATTCTTTAGAGAAAGTATGGAACAACTTTGAGTAAAGAAGATCTTTACTCAAGTTACTGCTATGAAAATGATGAAACTTAAGAGGTATCAAGCAGATCTTGACCTTTTTTGGGGAAGTTAGTTAATGATTGGGGAAAGTGGAGAAGGGGAGTTAGTTATACCTCTTTTGAGCTTCTCGCATAGAACTGCCTACTGATTGTGTCCTGAGTAAAGATGACACCTGGAAATCTGGAACTGATCAATAATTAGGTTTCAGCAACCTCGAAACTACCTACCCAGCCTACTTACCTAGCATTTTTTCTTCTTTTGATTTGGGTGCACTTAGACTTGCAAACCCATCATTCCATTTTTTCTCTTTTCATGCTTTCCTATCTACAGACTACCCTTATTTCTTCCAAGGGCCCAGATTAAACTGTTGGGCTCCTTTGCTTCTCTACCTATCTAAGAATCTGCCAAGATTAAACTGTTTGGATAGATTTACATTCTCTATATTCTAAAACAGGAAATTTAAACCTAAGGAGACCAAGATTAAGCTGTTTGGACCTCCCTTTAACTGAAAATTGGCGATACCGGAATAACTTTCTAAAAAATTTGGAAGGCAATTATGAACTCAAAGTAGCCTTCTTCGCTTGGAGACTGTTAAGCAAATATGGAGCATTGCAGCATGCAAAGTATGACATATTTGGCCTGTAAAAATGTCAATCATGAAATATGAGTAACCTGCTGCAGCAAGAGGCTAACAGCTCTGATACTACTTTCATCTGCATTTGAAGACTTTGATCTGGAGGCAGAACTGAATCAATTTTGGATCATTCTAGAGGCTTCTCTAGCGAATTCTCTTGCACTAATTTATGTTATTTATCATTGGAACATGTGCTAAACACATTCCTATGGCATAGTGCACATTTTTATTACAGTCGACACTTGTGTTGTAAAGGTACATATTAAGTGTCACACTTGGAGATAAGAGTCGATTTACTGTAATTTAACTATATACATGTTGATTATGGGTACTAAACATCTTTTGTCCATGTGTTGGATTGTATAAGTGTGTGTGATCATGTTTATGACTTGTCATATTCTCTTACTCTCACTTTCTTGTCTCGTTGATCCCAATTCATGATCAATCCCTCATCCTCCTCTAATTGTGACTGTACATTTCTAATCCACGGTGATGAAGCCTTACCTCCTATAAATGTGCACTACACAATCATAGAGGAAAACCTCCTTTAACTATGCATTGAGCTATCTCATAGCTCAGTCACTCCATCCTACTAACTATACTTTCCCAGTGTGCATCCCTTGACCAACCCATCTCATTTTTCTGCATTGTGCACTTCTAGTGGACATTTGGGTCATCCTTAGACCCTTTTTATGTTGAACTGTGCAATTCTTATGTCCTTTCCCTCATCAACTACGCACTGTGCAATCATAGTGCCCAAGCATGCCACTCTTGTCTCTTTAATTTTCCCAATGCACAATGTCTTGACCAACATTGCCTCCACTGCGCACTATGCATTTTTGGTGGATAGTGAGACCATCCCTTAGTCCCTGCATTTCTCAACTATGCAATCCATGGCTTCCCTTCCTTGAGCACTACATACTACACATTCTCAATGATAAATCTTATCACTCTTGCCTCTTTCACTTGCTCAAGTGCATAATTCCTTAGCCAGTATTTCCCTCGCTGCACATTACACAATCTCAATGGAAAATAGGACCATCCTTCAACTCTTGTAGTACTCAATTACACAATACCTAGATCCTTCCTCTCAAGCACTAGCATTCCGTAGTTATAGTGCCTAAGCATACTCTCCTTTCCCTCTATACTTGACCAATGTGCAATCCATACCTTGCATCTCCGTTGCCGCTGCGCATTGCACAATCACAGTGTCCAGACTCTCACTCACTGCACTACACATTCCCAAATTTCTCCTTCAATTCTTGTGCGCTATCCTATCACAGTCGGTCTCACTTGACCAAAGAAATATAAAATAGTTGATTTGGGATTGATATTCTCTTGTCATGAGTGAACTACATTTGCAAGTGTTATCATCCTATCATGGTGTTGTGGTGGCTGCAACACCCTCCAAAATTTAGGCCTGCACTCAAATTTCGGAGCCTGCCTTGGTTTTTCCTTTTATGGTTGCAAACACTCGAGCTCATTCCTTGAGCTCTGTCAAAGTCTTTTTCACCCTTTTTCTTGCTCAACCAACTTCCATCTTTTGGCATGTTGATTTTTTTTCATGGTTGTGATCTTGTTGTGGTCATTTTGAAGGTTTTTCTTTGTGTGTTTGGGTTGTCTTAGCTATGTGAACACTTGTTTCACTCTCACACAAATTTGTAAGCATAGTTGTGCAAGTGTTGTCACGGCCATACAAAGGTCTATCCCAAGTGTCTCACTTTTCGCTTTCATCTCTAGGCAGTACCATAGAGGGTCATTCTTTTCTATGTAGTCCTAGTGGTTAGTGTCATCATGTTGTTGAAGTATTCTAAGTGTGTGATCATAATGTCGAGTACTCATGAGTTCACTTGCTTCTCACAGTTCGCAATTTTCCTGAAAATCTCTCAACGGACCAACTCCACTTCACCGAACACCGACTAAGCTGCACTACGTAGTCTCAGCACTCAATGGTGTTGCTCTGTCTCCTAGAACTTTGCAGTGTTGGAAATGATACTGAGCGGGGGGGTGAATCAGTATTATCAAGTCAAATAATTATTTTCCAAAAACCAAATTGTATATGCTACTTCAGTTGATTTAACACGCATATATACGCAACTATTCAGAAGTAAAACCGCGTATGCAGAGCAAACCTTTAATTTACTTAAACTTTCAGATGATGATTGTTAATCTGAGATGCAGCATCAAATAACCAGTAACCAGAGACAGTAAAACAGAGTGTTAACACCCAGGTTGTCCTCTTTGACTCCCAAGAGGATACGGCCGGGGTAACCACTAACCAATCTTTGGACTGCCGGTCCTAGCCTACCAGCAGTCAGAGAGGGCTCTCTCTTCGGGATTTAGCTTTGTTTTTAGGGAATGATCTTAGGCTAGCTATTGAGTACAAAGGGTTTTGTTTTTTGGTGAGGAGAGAATGGTCTTAAGCAGAGAGGCATGCAAAGTGCAAAAAGGTTTAGAACATTGGGCATGGAGTCAAGGATGTGGACTGAAGAATGTGTTTTCTTTGGCAAAGAAGAGACTACAGAGCAGGATAGTTGCACAAGGAGTAATATCAGGTTTGAATGAGGATGAAACGGATGCAAGAAATGAAAGACAGCTAAGTAATTTTCATTCGTGCTAACAGAGGGAACGGGATGAATATCCTATAGGAGCAATTACTTGAATTCCTACAACAATATTCATACACGGAGGAAACTAGTGCAAATATGAGCCTAAGAGGAATTCATATTATAGGCTAGTCTAGAAAGAAAACATTGAGAAGAAGCAGGAATTGAGGGCAGAGCACAGCTAAGTGACATCTGAACTATTCTTTTTCCTTGCAAGTTTAGATCATGACACAAATACGGTATAGAAAACATAGCTACTGTAGAAAGAGATGAGAAAACTTATTAGTCCATGAGGAAACACGAGAGTTCTGCAGTTCTTCAGCCATCAAATACGCATTCAGACAGTCCCAACACACATGTTCCAGCAAGCTCTGTTTATTAAACCTCTCAGAGTGTACACAACAGTGTTTCAAAATCATCTTGTCGATCAAAAAACTCTCACCCTTTGAATAGTACATAGGGAGGTTTTTATAGAAAAAATTTACAGACTTAGATCTGTGGATAAGATCTCAAGGAAAATATCTCAAAATATCTATCAACCCGATCTAAACAGATCTGAACTAAAACAGTGTTTTCTGCTAAAAATAAATGCATGAAAGACTATATGGGCTGAGCTGGGGCAGCTGGCATCTTGGACTAAATATCTAAGGCTGCGCATGAATCCTTTAGGCGGTTCCATAAATGCTTTTTGTCTTTTTGGATTGAGGCGGTGGCTGTCCCTTCAGTTTTCAACTTACTGTGCGCTAACCATTTTTCCCAAGAACTGAACTGACTGTATTGTTGGGTATACCCATCTCATAACTTGTAAACTGATAACTCGTAGGCTGTGAAGCTCGTCTACGTGTTTTTGAGGGAAGAATATTTGAAGGATCGACCTCCTGCAAAGGATCATCAGACAAGTCACCTCCATCATCATCACTGTCACCTTCAGCATCACTACTACTTTCCTCCACTTTTGCTTTCGCCTTTCCCCTGTCTTTCATAATTCCCTTTCCATTTGAACTACTAATTCCTTTAACAGGAGCTTTTCCCTTGGACTGAGGAGGCAATTTCTTTACAGACTTGGATTTTATATCATCTTCAGAATCCTCATCAGACAATCATCATCTGATTCAGAATCTAAATCCTCTTCCTCCTCAGACTCCTCGTCTTCATCAGTCTCATACCTATCCATATTGCTTACACGCTTTGCCTTTACTTCTTCCCTGTGCTTAGACTTAGCCTTAGTCGAAAAAATTGGCGCAGATGTCGACTTTCCCTTGCTACCAATTCCACCAACGGGTTTACTAACAGGTTTGCTAACAGGTTTGGCAGGATTCAAAGAACTTTTCTGCCTTTTCTTTTTTTCCTCGCTCTCGGCTTTCAATTTCACGCCATTCTTGGACAAGCGCGCAGCAACAGCATGTGATGTGCTCGTCACACATGCCTCCCGCAATGTTCAACAATTTTCTAAGCTTCCGGCGCATACAGCAGGTATAGCAGCAGCACGCAAATACAAGTGAATATGTCGCAAGCCTGCTTTGGAACATTGTTGTGTACTGCTGCAGACCCTGCTAGAAAATTCGGAGCGTATGGACTCTAGAACGTGCCACGAATTAGTTTCAGAATTAACTGACACTAGATTCAAGGAATAAATAACTTTGAATTTCAATGACCAAAGATCAGATTAAGAACAAGAAATGTTTGTTTCCAGGTCGAATCCTCTATTACGACAGAGATGGGGAGGTATTGCAACAATAAAATATTGTTAGAAATAGGAGGCAACATAAGCTTGTCCATCATCACCAAAGTCTTATCGAGTTCAAACTTCAAACATGCCTGATAATGGCAACTACTGCTTCCAATCAAATGAATTTGAGATAGACTGTTCTTTTGGCATTTCCTTGAGGGCTTTCCTGGTCCATTTCCGTTTCTGATGTCCTGCTTAACAAAGTAACAAGATATGAATCTAAGGTAGGCCCTGAGACTGAGAAAAGGCACTTGGCACATTGTGATATTGATTTTGTTTACCCAGATTCCTTGGGCCGCCTTCTCGCTCTCTCAGCACTATTAGGACCCTCAGATTCAGAAGAATATAGAGTTGATGTGTATGCATCATCGATTATGCTAGATCCAAGCATGTGATTCTGAGTTTGTACTACACCCATTTCTGTCCAGAGATACTTGTTCGTGCTTGATACTTAATTTAAAGCTATAGAGGATATAATCATGATATGTTGGTGCAAACTGGTGTACAGTATCATGGAGAACATCATTGAAACTCAATGCATGGATCAGACTGCCACGTAGATCACCAGACGCATCTAGATTCATGTCTGTGTAATGGTTGTAAGGGAAGGCATACAAATGCCCTACTGCTGCTATTGCCATCTCCACATTGGCACGAATCCTCTTGAATGCCTGAAAGATTTTTCAGATGGATGGTGAAATCCTTAAGAGGAGCTCCACTTATCCCTCTTCCCAAAGCTTTGACATATGCTTCCTTGAGCGTCCAGAGTTGTACAAATTTCTGTAGTTGCCTCTCAGGATCAAGGATCACCTCTAACCATGCAATCTCTCTGGCTTCCCAAATGTATTCTTCCTCAACTTCAGTGATAAAAGAGTCCTCCAGCATTTCTTCATTCCCCACCCATATATTTTTATCAGAAGTAAAATTTCAGGCCCATAAAACATTTCTTCTTTATTTGTAAGTGAAACAGGGCTCATAGGACTGCTAATAACTTGATCGGATTGAGTCACTGAAATATGCTGAGGAGAATCACTATACCGTATCATGCGATAACCAACACAATCATCACTATCCTCTGACATTGGAGAATACTGTGCAGCCAGCTCCTCCCTGCAGATGTATGGAATTTGAACAAGAATCCTTGGCTGTTTTCCTTTCATGCGATGATAGCCTATGCTTTTGACAAATTGCCTGCCATCAATCACAAAGAAACACCATGCATTAAAGGAAGTCCCATTTTACTATGTCTTTGATTTCGACTCAGTTCATATTTTAATCGAAACCCTCACAAACCAGTTTAGAAACCTGCACAGCATAAAGGGAATCCAGATTTGATTTTCCATGCATCAAAAGCAGCTCAACTGAACACTGAACACCAAACTTTGAGAAGTAGATCAGACTTCTGTTGTGACTCTGAATTGCATTGTACACTGGTCATTCTTAAAATCTGTAGCCGGGAGTAAGCACTTTAAATTTAATACCAAGAACATAATTGCCCATAACTGGTGGTGCTTGAGACAGATTATAATATATAGCTCAGTTATTGAATATAAAGGAACGTTCCATTAATTCTGTCGAGGAAATACAGACAAATAATGAAAGAATGCTGCCAAATGACATCAGACAACGCCCTCATCCATTTGGCCACCAAAATCCCCACTCCAGGACAACATGCAGGCTGATGACCTACTCTAGGTGGCATTGTAATTGAACTTTTAAAAATATTTTCTCTCTGTCTGGGCATGGTTCATATATAATATATGCTTCCCTGGCCACAATTGATTGATCTGTTCTACACCTTTTCACACTTTTCATTGCAACCGCTTGAATGGATGTGTTCAGATCCATAATTATAAATCCTTGGGCCGGCATCCACAAAGCAAGATAAATGGAAAAGATGACTCTGCTCCTACGCTGCTTTGAATATGACATTTGAAATCAGTGAATATGCATGTGGTATAGGATCAACTTCAAACAGCCTTGATTAAGTTCAACTTGACACCGACTTGAGAGTAAATAAATTCACAGAGATCCCATTTGATTCACCCGTGAGAGCTTCCTAAAGTTACTTGAAAGAACTGGGTTCACCCACTCTCATAACGCATCCTATGAGAGGGTACAAGAGCTGTTTCAGATAGGTTTGCTGCACATTATAAATCCTTTGCATTAGATGCCACGTCTCTAGTTGTGTTCTTTGAATTCATGCTAGTATAGCAGCTATCTTCATTTGTACATGATATCCCAGTAATCTTGCCCTCTTGTTGCAAGGATGTTGACAATTCAGCAATGGAAACAGAACTATTCAGTGTGCACTCATCAAGGAGTAAACTTCGTACTCTGCTTGAGCTTCTGATGGTTTGGGCAGAAAAGATTTCATTTGCGTTTGAACCAAACGAACATTCATCATGCTCTGTTAAAGATTTGACAAAAGGAGAAGACTGGTCCTCAGACTCTTCAATATGATGCATTCCTTGCTCAGAAATATTATCAACAGACATTTCAAATGAAGGCATAACTGGGGGGTGTGCCCATATTTGCCATAGTAGCAAATTTCAAATATGGAACATTGCTGGAAGCAAAGCATGACATATTTGGCATGTAAATATGTTGATCACGAAAGGTGAATACCTGCTATGAGCAGGAGGCTAACACAGAGGACTATACAAAACAATACACA
>APFE031036796.1:0-10397 GCA_000404065.3 Pinus taeda | reverse complement strand
GTTGATTGTGTAGCGGGGGGAGTCACAGGGGGTTTGAGGGGTGTAGGTAACCCCACTCTATGGGGTCCGCGGCAGCGCCACGGAAAATTTTGGTTTTTGACCCTATGTTAGGTTGGGCGAACCTACCTATGGTTTTGTGCATGATTTTTGCACATGGTTTTGGACACGATGGTTTTCGGTCCATGGTTTTGGACGCAATGGTTTGCGGTCCATGGTATTCGATGCTTTGGCATGTATAAATATGTATTGTAACATTGAAAGGAACATAATGAAAAATCAAGCTGGTAGTCCTAGTTTAGGGATCCAGGGGAAATCTCTGTGTATATGTGTTTTATGTGTTGTCTCTCGCATTGTTTGTTTTCTATGTTTTAGAATTTGTATGCAGGTAATTTATGTACGGGGTTAAAACCTACAGGGAGGGGGAGGATGGCATAGTGATCGTGAGTTGTTGGATGGGCACGATTGATGAGGGTCATAAGATATGGGGCCTAGATTCCAACATTGGAACCAAAATGTGTCACCTCTCACCAGATTTAATCGTTGAGTAGTTTATCTCGGTGCAATTAGTGGATTGGTATTAGGTATGACCATGGACTACCGGATCAACAAGGAGGATGATGAATAGGGGAGTGTGCCCTCTGATGGCCACATAAAGTTATGGTCCAACCCTAACTAGATCAGGAGTTGGGGTCTGCCCCGAACAATTGTAAAATAGCATATTGCGGAGAAGATAAACCCCGACTGGCCTATATGTCCAAATGCAACATAGACCAATGGTGGACTACCGCATGGTAGTTGGATGATGTGGCAAGGTGAAGTGGGGCCTATCTTTGAACGGTCAACCCCTCAATTTGGAGATTGGATTGAGGCAAAATTTTATACCATCAGATTCGTCTCGGTGAGAAAAATGCAATGGTGATGGTTATTCTAAGTTTAAAGAAGTTTGGAAAAAGTCAAAAAACTTATACCCCATTTTCATAATGGTACCTTGAATATTGGTTTGCATAATGACCACCCCTTATTTATGGTTTTAGGTAAAGGGGGTTGTTACAGAGTGCTATCAGAGCATCCAGGTTCAACACTTGGACCAGATGGGCTCCATCATGAGCGAGTAATGATTTTCAGAAGATTAACCAAATAATTATTTAAGTTTTAAAAGTTGGTTTAAATAAATTACCTACAGGCCTAATTGGTATTTCACCTCTTGATCTACTTGAAGCAATAATAAACTAAACAATACCCTATTTTAGTAAACTAGAAGGTATAATAGTTTTTGAAATGGCAGTGTCAGACCAGGAGGTAACTCCTCAAAAAGAATTGTGCTCTTGCATTAAGATTGATCATGTATATATATATATATACATGGAGGGAGAGACTTTTGGGTTTCATCTCCCAGTATCTCTTCATATTGTAATTCTCCTTATTTTCTATATACAATATTTACATGGTTTGCCTAATCACAAAGTTTAGGTCTCAACATTCCCCCCCCCCGCCCTTTAATCTGAAGGGATGTTGGTGAGTCCAAGCATCATTCTGAATCTTTCAAACTTTTCTCTTACAAGCGCTTATTGGGCGCGGGATCCCCCAAGGGCAGTTTTGGGGCTTAGAGCCCAGATTTTGGTCCAAGTTTTGTAATTCCAATGTAAAGGCTCCGCACTTTGTGGGCGCGGAGTGCATAGTTGTTAAAAATCCATAGGGTTGTCCGCCCTTATTTTGGTAATGTAATGTCAGCTGTAGAAGATCTACCCATGGTCCATGGACCATGGGATTGTATAAATAAACAAAATATCTAAGTAGTCAAAGGCATCTAATAATACAAAGATGGAATGAAAATGTATGTGAGAAAGCTCTGGAGTAGAAGTCTAAGTCTGGGTCATAGAGTAGGTAGAGGCTCTACAATTGAGTGCTGAGAGGCCCAGTAGTCCGGAGCTGAGTGCACAGACCCCTGCAGCTAAGTGTGCAGGGTAGTCGAGTCTATAATCATCTGAAAGTATTAATAAAGAGAAGTTTCTATCAATTATGCATCTTTATTTATTGTTTTATGCATTTGTTATATTGGGTATAAATTTCACTTCTAATGCTTATATGATGTGCGAATGTGTATAATTGTATTGATTAAGTGAACGCAAGTTAGAATATCTGTTTACGCGAAGATAACTAAGATCTGTTAATAAGATAAGTAAGATACTTAGTGTAGTTTGGGAAACATCACAATTCGTTGCCATAGTGGCGCGAAAGCATCTCAACCCCTAGTTAGGGCTATGCAAAAGCCAATGGTAATAGATCGCGAAGGTACTAAAGGTTAGAATAGAGCGCAAAGGCAAGGTTTAGTTGGAATAAACCGACATCACATCCATCTTAAGAGTGCGGAAACTTGGTTCCAGCATCCCCCCATACTGCTTCGAGTGAGACTTCAGTCTACTCTCTGCAGGCTGATGCCAAAAGGGCTAGTAGTGTATGGATTTGTTTGGCTAACTAACCCTGAACCTGGGTCAGGCCCCCATAAGCCAACAAATTGTTTCGTTGCTAAGACTGGAATCTGTGTCGTATCATTGGAATCCAACTAAGAAAGAAATTGAAGGCTGGTTAGATAGAAGAATTCACGAGTTCGTGATGCAAGAGAACATAAACCCATGACTATTAAAAGAAGAGTGGCTAGATAGATACCTATATATGGAGATCCACAAAATCTTTTTTTTGTCCTTCCCTACTGATCTATACGAGTGGATCACGAAGCTAGCAGATAGGCAAGGAAGGTGGAAACTTGACGATCCTATTGTGTGGACCCCAGAGCTAGTGCGAAGGTTGGAAGCATCAAGGATAAGATCGTGTGCATCGTCGATCATAGGCTCGATCATATTATAGGAGGATTCGTTATTGAATTCACAATTGACACCTCAATTAGCTATAGCGAGGCAGAGCGATGCTTTCTCAAAAGACCACAAGGTAAGTATGTAAAGTCTTTGAATACTTCGATTAAAATGTTGTTGTGTGAAAGTTACCTTGATGTTCGAGGCTATGTGAAGCAGAAAGATTTATAGCAACAAAGGAAATAAGGGTCAATAAAACAGCCCCTTGATTTCAACTCTGCGAAGGGATGAGTAAGAGCTCGCGAAGGTCTCTCCATGAAGTGTTATTCAGCTAATAAGACAAAGAATTCCACAAATACCACCTCCACCCACAACGCCACTGGCTTCACCGCCATCACCTCCATCTTCACCTGTACCAACTCCACCACCACCGCAATTCAGCATGGCAAACACAGTGAAGTTGCCTGGGTTCAAAGGTTTGGGAAATGAATATCTAGACCAATTCTTGTTCGTTGTAAGGGCTATGTGGCAAGTGCAAGGTGTTATAGATGACCATATAAATAAAGTGACACTGGTTACCGCCCTGCAGGATCGCGTGCTAACCTGGTATATTAAGTATTCCAACGATAACTTGAATGCGAGAGTCACGGATATCCAAATAGTGCTAAATATAGAATTTAACAGGCCTAAGTCTGAAGCGTAGTTGATTGTGGGATTCAAAGAGAACACGATGCTACCATGCGAGACTCCTTGGGAACTAGATCAAAGGCTGAAATGTATGATTCACAAAGCCCATATGAATCTGACAAATGGACAACATCGTGAGTGGTTTGTAACTTCGCTACTACCACATTTAAGGAGTGTGTTGTCGCAGCAGAAGATAACAACTTAGACAGAGGCCTTAGAGATCGCTATGAGGCTACATGATACCCCAATGCAAGATCCTAACCTAGGAGTTCAGAAGATCCTCGCGCAGCTGAAGAATCTATGCCTTGAGATGCAAAGTCTAAAACATGACAAGAAGGTTCGACCAGAAGTGTGCGAAGGAGTGTGGTGCGTAAAATGCAAGAGTCAGGGTCATGAAAAGACCACTACCCGGTTTTTACGAATTACCTCGTAGAAGGAGGATTGATGCCTTTAAGGCCAAAAGCTCAAGCACAACCTAGCGCGGCACTTGCTTTATGGTGCGCGATCTGCCAAATAGCTGGAAAACATGCCATGGACAATTGTCACTTGTTACAGAAGCATACACTAGCAATTGTCCCAAAAGGTACAAAGAGAGGCCGATGGGATTATTAAATTAGAATTGTTGAATTTCTCTAGAAGACCCTCTTTGGGAACAAAACTCTAGTATGTTACATAAAAAATGTGTTCCACTCAAGGGATAAAACCCCTTTATCTCACAACAATGATTTTGACTAATAGCCATCAGATTGCAGATGTCTGTTTGACATTGTGTGCTTGTCTCTCTGTATCATTTTTTTTCAGGAAGCTCGTTGGTGTGATAAGAAGTAATGTTGCATAAGATTTCTAAACCCACAACAGGGAGACACATAACACAATTTTAAACTCAAGAAAACCCTCATCGTGAATAAAAACTCCAGTACGTTACATAAAAAATGTGTTCCACTCAAGGGATGAAACCCCTTTGTGTTACAACAGTGATTTCCACCAATAGCCATCAAATTACAGACGTCTGTCTGACACTTAGTACAGCATGTCTCTCTGTATCTTTTTTTCCAGCAGGCTCGTTGGTGCAATGAGAAGTAATGTTGTATAAGATTTCTAAATGAAGGACAAATGGGAAGAAGACAAATAGGAAAGAATCTCCCGGGCAATGAGAAGTAATGTTGTATAAGATTTCTAAATGAAGGACAAATGGGAAGAAGACAAATAGGAAAGAATCTCCCGGTTCTTATGTTTAAACGTATCAATCTACAAGAAAAACTCGCCAATTCGAAGATTTTCCTTAATTTCAACGTAATGTGAAAAGATCTTGCTAGCTTAAATAGATTATCTAATTCATCTCTCTTTACTTGTGGATTTGCGTAAGGGTTTGTATTGAAGCTTTTCATGAAAAGATATTGCTAGGTTAAATATATTATATGTTTCATCTTCCTTCACTTGTGGATTTGAGTAAGGGTTTGTATTGAAGCCTTTCATTCTCAAGATTTTTTGTTTCCATCATCTTTATTCAAAGGTTTTCAATTTAATTTCAATAAATCTAAGATAATATCAAATCATTCTGGTTTTCACTTTCAAATGTATTAATCTACAAGTGTTTGGGATAGAAGTGACGTGATTCTTTTGCTTCTACTAAAACAAATCAGTATGTGTATCTATTCCGTTAGGATGCGAACATGTCATTAGTTATCATAAACAACATTGCGGCTTTCATGCAACAACTGCCAAGCATTAAAATTCAAATATTGTGGATAAATTATCGCTACCAACTCGCATTTTGAATAGTTGTCTCCCGAGACTTGAACTGTCGATTGCATATTTCATAGCTACAAGGAGAGACTTGAACCGTCGACCGACGACGGATGTTTTGAGTACATGGAAAATGGATGAACCATATAGTAAATTTCATTTTTAATGAATGAGAACGGTGCATGATTGTAGGAATAAGAATCATTTATTGTGGAGGAGGTGGGAAGACGTATTAACGTGTCAACAAGTTCCTTGCAAAGGGAAAACGTGGAGAATCACCGATGAGCCCAATGTCCTTGCACAATGAACTCGAAGAGTATAGAGATAACTACGTAGAATAGGAAATGGAAAGTGGTAAGGTTTTGATGATGACATCCCACTCCCACTTTGTGGCCACGATCCCTGGTTTTCTTATTTATGCAGGGATTGAAGCCAACAGAGAGCATAGAGGTCACAAGATTGAGTTCCGTGAGCCTTCCGAGCCCCATGCCTTCCTACCAGCCCAACCTTGCATCGTCGTCTTTTGTGAGCCCGACGCCTTCTTATCACCCGAGCTCGATGCCTTCCTACCAGCCCAACCCTGCATTGTCATTTTTTGTGAGCACGACTTCATCATCATTCGAGCATGGTGGAGCATGCACGAAAAACTCTTTGATCCTGTGGCTCAAGAACCTCATGACGTCGTCGCCGACTATGCTGATTCACGACGGGGGCTTGATCTGCGCATTGATGACCCTGCTCCTGAGCACAAAAAGGAAGCCAAAAAATTCCAATGCTCTTGACGGTGTGCTTCATTAAAAAGCTCAAAGAAAAAGGGAAGAAAGGGCAAGATGTGTGGATAAAGAATATGCCTTATAGAGGAATCACAGGAAGAGTTTCAGTCTTGTGAGCCATGGTTGAGATGAGAGAAGAATAGGGGGACTTATTTGTAGGTTTTGCTTCACAGTTTTATGACCTGCACAACAACATGCAGAAGCTGGTGAAACCCACATAGAAGAAGATCCAACCATTGAATCAGATAGAGAATTGAATGAAGATAGCCAAGCAATCTGTATTGAATGGCTAAAGCCTAACATGGCTACAGCCAGTGGTCCGAGGGTGATGCAATTGGCTCCAACAGTGAATAGCTGCATGGAACGCATGAAACTCGGTCTGGAGAAAAGAAAATCAAAGACAGGTGATTTGCAGCAGTAGAAAGATGAAGTAGCCAAGTAACTAAAGCAAGAAATACCCACCACCAGTTATCTGATCATCCCACTGTTTCAAATTATATGGTTGCTGTCAAAGTCCAAACTGCTCTTATGACATCTATGAATATATAATCTTGTCATTTTGGTTGTAGTAAACCTACAACTATGTCGTAAAGGTTAATCTGGATACTATGTTTTCAGAGCTGTTTATTTTTAGAAACTCAAATTAAATTAGCATATCGCACCATGTCAAAACAAAAGGCCACAGTGACTTAAAATATATGTAAACAAGGCCTCTTACAGACAGAACAATATATATTTGCCTGTTCCAATCCAGAATAAATAAATAAAACTAACTTGTGAACGTGTTTAGAGATGTACTTGAATTAGGAAGTACTGGACACTCTCGGCGGTGGCATAAAATGCCTGTTCAGGGTCAAAATTTAAAGGCATAAAATGAAGAGAGTACTGAGCATTATATTTAATGTTAGTTGCAACCTCTGAAGTTTCTTTGGCTGTAGGATGAGCCACAGTTGGAACAGCGAAGAGATTTCCCTTCAAAGACTTGTTGCCCTCGGTAAACCTTATTTCCATTTTGAAACATTTTATGTTTCCCTAGTCCAGGCAACTCAGCTATCAATACTTGCAGAAATTAAGATGTCAAACGTACTACATGTAGTAGTGGACACACTATTATCACATTTAAAGAAACAATCAATGATAGTATATAAATCAGAGTTCCTTAGGCATCTCAGGCCTTGGCTGGTCAGCAATATTCAAGCACAAATTGGATCGAATTGCTATGGGCAATATTGGAAGTGAATGAACTATGGTGATCAGAAATTCATCAGCTTCCAGTGAAAATTTTTCCAGCCACGTTAAACATGGGTGCTTAAAAGTTAATAAGCACGGAGTTACATTTGAACCCTAAGATTTCCCAGCTCAGTTTGTTTTAAATAATAATAAAAATTATATGACAGATGTACAAACACAATCATAAAAAAGGCGTCTTTCATTAGGTAGTAAAATCCTCACTACCTCTAGTTCATCGCTCATACAAGATCAGATATTTCTGGAACCTTATGTGAAGCTTTCAGATAAGAAACAATCCAACCTGGTTTTCAAAAGATACTGCTTTAGTTTAGATACAGTGCGGATAAAACTAAACTTTCTGACTAGATTCTCTGATTCTAATTAAAACTAAACTTTCTGACCAGATTCTCCGATTCTAACTAAAATCGGAAATGAAGAGATTCTAACTAAAATCGGAAATGAAGAGTGAAGTGTGCCATTGCAAAAAACATGGCAATAAACCACGAGACAACAATTAAATAAATATTAAAATCTCACGAATCCAATATCCCCTGTATCTGATACAGGTTTTATGAATCTATACCAACAATTACAACATAAGATAAGTGAATCTTGTTACCATCTGAATGATTGTCCAAGGCAACAAAACTGAAAAGAAATAAGGTCACTTTATGATGAAGATTATTGGCAGTGATGTGTCGTTACTTTTAATTTCGCACATGCTCGTTGGAATAACAATAACTATTAACTTGGGCCTAGACTTTGTGAATTCCAGTGATGCATATGAGCTAAGGGCTCTTAGATAAGAATGCAGAGACTCCAGGACATGGAACAAGCACATATCAATCTGTGCCAGATTATTATTTTATCTAAGCCTAAAGAACTTCAACTGAATTCACAGAAGATGGGGGCAAAACAAGAACATGCCCTGAAACGTTTCGTGCTTCATACCCTTCAAAAGTTTCCCACTGCTGACAGAAAGATGAAAAGCACACAACTTCACAAGCAACTCAAAGAAATCATCTGTATCTCCTGACCTTTACATATTTTACAGAACAAAGATTAGCAACATGTGATCAAATGCTAACTCTGAACAGGGACCACTGACCCACCCAACTTCAATGCAGGAAGCTTGGAAATCAGCACCATTCATGTCCAAACATTGTTTAGAAGATTCCTTGGTATCCTGCAGCACTCCACTTTGACGTATTCCTTTGAGACGTAGACAATATAGCTCAAGTAGACATCTAGCAGAGTTAATGTTGCTAACATACTCTTCTTGTGTTGAAAGAATTTTGATTTATAATTGCAGATTGACTTGTCCTATGCAGACTGACCTGTTCTGCTCTAAACAAGCCCCAATTAGGTCCACAATGTTATGAGAAATTATCAACATTCACATTCTAATCACTTTGCTTTCTCCTTTTTCTTCTTCATAGAATTTGATTGAAGTAGAGTTTCTAGTGATTTGGCCTTCCTGTTTCGTGCTCTGCCAGCTTCCTTCAAGAGTTTTGCTAGCCTTTTCTTTTCATCATCTACATCCGGGTTTGTTGTGCCAAGTTTCTCTTCTCTCATTCCAACAACATATTCCAAAACCCCGATGGCATCCTCCAACCTGCACATGAAGAACATGAATAATCAGTTACAGATATATCCCAAAGAAATTAAAGCCACCATAGAAACCAACATTCAATCTATCCAGATCCCATAAAGATAAGCACTTGGAGATGCATATGGAACTTAAATTAGTTAAACAATTTCAATTTGGCTCAAGCTTCACGACACTCTAAAAGACTAAGGTTAAGGTATATATAAGAAGTAAGGATAATCACTTGTTAAAGTAGATATACAGAGTCTTAAAATACTGCCAAATTGACTAAAATGAAACAGAAAAAGCATGCAATTGACCAACTGGTTTCAGAGAACTCAGAAACAATAGATAACACCTATCAATTGATTCATGCAGGACAAGCTTAACCAGTTCTGAGTCCTTATCAGAGAAACCCAGACTGTTCTTTTTTAAACAATACAACAATAAATCCATAAGAAACAAGAATAAGCAGTGGCAAAGAAAATTCAAAAAAGCTACATAAGACCCACAATCTGATATACACATACAAAACACTTCAACAGACTAACATAATTCAATCAATCAGGAAAACATTATTAAATCTGTAACTACAAAGGTTGTACATGTATTTATGAAACAACTCTAAAGAAGCTTAATATGTGAACTCAAACTTAACTAATCAATATACATAAGCTTCAGTAGAGACCACCAATTGTTTGTGAACCACATCTAACTTGTGATTCAGCAAGCAGATGCACTCGTCAATCAAATCGAAGAAGGCTAAAGTGTGCAAACATCATCAATTCAACTTCATAAATAGTGAGAGCATGTTTACATAGTGATTTGATTCCAGATAACGTCCATAGACTTCAGAGTCGATTGCTAGGAAACAAAATTTGAGAAGAACAAAACAGTACGGTCTCATCAACCAGTCTATATACAGAACAAATACACATACATAAATCAGTTTCACAAAAAAATTCAGTCAATATACATAACTACAGTTGGGGCCATTAATTGTCTGTGAACCACATCTAACTTATTGACTCAGTAAGCAGCCACAATCACCAATCAAATCAAAGAAGCCTGAAAAAGTGAAAAGATCATCAGTCAAACTTCATAAATAGTGATAACATGTTTACATAGTAATTTGATTCCAGATAACATCAACAGACTGCAGAGTCAACTATTGGGAAATTTTGAGAAGCACAAAACAGTACAGACATAACCAACCAGTCTATATATAAAGAACAAATATAGTGATACATAAATCAACGTCCCAATAGCTCAAAACACTGCATATGCCCCTTGCCAAAACATGCTAAGGCAAGGATATCAAACAAGGGAGACAATTTTTGCATCCTGAACACCCAATTTCTTTAACTCAACTAGTTTTTCAAGATAGGTGTATACCAGAGAGAATAAACTGAGTACCTGGAAGAGAATTACCAAATGAAGGAATATTTGACGCAGTAGGTTTTTAAATGTGAAATTTCAGGGCAGTCGAGTACCGTTATTTCTGAGCTACAGGAATTATGCGCGTTAGCTTAATCCGTGGGCTACAGTTAACTTCGTTCCCTG
>APFE031036795.1:0-11334 GCA_000404065.3 Pinus taeda | reverse complement strand
AATCCTGTAAATCATTTAAATCCAATATAATCTCTCATATAGATTCAGAATTTAAATTCTTCCCTGTTATTTAAATATGATAAAACCTTAAACAAATTTCTAAATAAAATCATTATTTAACTATATTTTTATAATTTTTTATATAATTTAACGAAGTTATTTGTAAACTGGGATCTAGAGATAAAAAAAGGTTTGTTCATCTGCTGCAAGAGTATAATGTTTCTGGGTTATATGGAGTTTTGACTTTGTTGTATAATCGGGTAGATGTTAAAATAATTTCTTTTTGACACATCAAAAACAAATAATTCTAATATAAATTTAAATTTTAAACATATTTAATGAGCAAAATTCCCCGTCAAATGCTAACCCTGGTCGCGACCACTCCAGATTTGGACGGCGCCCCGCTTTTCGATCATATCTCCCACTTCCACCCTAGTGTGACGGGTTCTAGGTAATTTATGGGAGACAGCCAGTTTGGAACTTCCCGTTTATGTATTCAGTTTAATTACGTGGGCATGGTATGGGATATTTTATATTTTTTTAATAGTAAAAATATATTAAAATTTCAGATTGATCAACAAAGTGATTATTTTTTTCCAAAATATTTAACTTAAAATAATTAATTTAAAATATCATATAAATAAGTATGATATTATAAATTTATAATATTAATAAGTTTTATAACTTTTTCTTGAGAAAATATTTATTTTCTACGATTAGTTATAATAATTTAAAATAAAATTAAAATTTAATTAAATTCTAATTTTTAAAATTTCTATAACATTAAATACTTATGTAGGCTAGATTAATGTTATTGATATCTTAAACATTTAATTTATAAACTATTTATTATTACCATATATACTATCTAATATTAATAAAAATTATAATTAAACAAAAATTAAATATTTATAGACAAGTTTCATGCCTCATTTAAAAGATAAACTTAATTCTTTAACCTTATTATATACAATTTTAAACATTAACGAGCCAAATACAAACATTATCTCTTCTAATTTAAATCTTAATTAAGAACATTTAATTTTTAATCATTAAATATTTTAAAATAAAATAAAATAAAATAAGCCTAACCCTACCCTTTTATAAATCTTATTTCTAATTTTTTTTTTCCCATATTTTATAATAGTTAGTCCAACGTTGAATAATCTCTTACTAGTTTGTTTTTTTGGTAAGGCAACGCTAATATAAAATTTTGTTTTTGAATGCAGCTCACATATATGTGATGTCTTGAAACTTGGGATTTATTTAATAGATTTGAGAATCTATACGAAGGATGGAAGGATTTGTATTGTACTTTAATGTATCAATTTATTATTAGAGGGGTACTTTTCCTATTTTGATGTGAAAATGGAGTTTAGTATTACAATATTACCATATTCATAAATTTAATCAAATTTGTATTTTTTTTCGGAACGAAAAAACATAATTATATTATATTGAGAATATATAAAAGTTTTAGATAGTACATTATCAAGCTTTTAGAAGCTAGAATATCTTAAACTTAAAAACAAAAATTAGAGGATGAAAATTTGTATCGTTATAATTTATTAATTATATTTTATTTGTGAATTTAATAAAATTTTGATTGGTATAATGTATTAATGATATTTTATGAAATGGTGAAATATTGATAAGCATGATCTTGATTACCTATTAACTATATTAAACATATTTTATTTTTTTATAAAACGTCTATCATACATGAAAAGCAAATTAATAATTTAATAACTAAGAGTTAAATATTTAAATATTAAACTAGTAATTAAAAATTAAACAAATAAATTATTAAATAATAGAAATTAAAAAGAAAGACCATTATCATATCTATTTCATATTTCATATTTCAATTTTACACTTTATATCATATGTTTAAATAAAAACCTCAAACATAATTAAAAATTAAAATAAATTATTAAATAATAAAAATTAAAAGAGAAAAACAATGAATCATATTTGTTCCATATTTAATTTTTACATTTTATATCATATTTTTAAATAAAAATCTCAATATAATAATAGTAGAAATAGTTTGATTTTATTCGACATTTTCTAAAATTCTCCTTAACCAAATGACTTCACATCTCATGCTATACACATGCCATGTTATAAAAAACCTATTTCACATGTCATGCTATACAAAGCCTTGTACTTTACATGGGTGGATGACAAAGAAAATAGTCCATCAAAATATTTAAGGGCATATCTTAAAAAAGATGACCTATCATATATGCCACTAATCTAGCTTGAATAAGAATAACCTGTTAAGTAAAAAAATATCTTAGTGATTAGTATATCCATAACAAAATTTAGTGTTCCTAGTTGCACTCCCTTTTTAGTGTTCTAGCTAATCTCCTCCATAGGATTATCAATAAGTTGATTAACTACACCAATTACATGAGATATTAGATATGTGTGTTGGGAAATATTTAGATAATTGAACAAAAATTTAATAAGTCATTAATTTATATTTTCATTAGCATTAACCATTTTATCACAATATTATGGTTTATATTATGTTACAAGAAATCACGTTTGATTTAATAAGTATGAAGTTACCAATTTGATGAGAAATGTTCGATTTTTTCATGTTTTACACGTCAGTTTTAGTTCCTATTTCTACCTTTACTTCAAAAAATGTTCTTACTCATACTATATTTTTTTTTGGGTTAGTTAAAATTCCATTTTTTTTTAAATTCTTGTCTAAGCAAATGACACAAATGTTAAAATTAGTTTCTGAATAGAAAAATGATGCTACCTTTACCCAACACTCTCAACTTCGAAATTAAAGCTATAAATTACTTAAAATCATGATGTTGACAACTTATACCATTACAAAAACTTATGAAGTTGCCAATTTGATGAGAAATGTTCGATTCACTTTTAATTCCTATTTCTACCTTTACTTCAAAAAATGTTCTTACTCATACTATATTTTTTGGGTTAGTTAAAATTCCATTTTTTTTTAAATTCTTGTCTAAGAAAATGACACAAATGTTAAATTAGTTTCTGAATAGAAAAATGATGCTACCTATACTCAACACTCTCAACTTTGAAATTAAAACTATAAATTCTTTAAAATCATGATGTTGACAATTTATACCAGTCCACAGAAAAATGAAGCCTATTGCGAGACCTGACCCCAAGGGCTTCCGGGAGAATGGACCCTATGACCTCACAATGAGGAGGCACTGGAGAATGGACTCGATGACCTCGCAATGAGGAGGCACTGATTTTGACCAACTGAGCTAACCATTGAGGCTACCTAAATCAAAAAATCAAAAAGTGTTATTAAGCAAAACAATTATTAATCAAGAAAATGAAAAAAAAAATTCACTTAAAAAAATAAAAATTAACTTATTTAAAAAAAAAAATTATCATTTTAACTTAAAAAATAATAATAAAAATAACACAAAACTAAAATTACAAATTTTTATAATAATTTTAATAAACAACCGTCTTAAAATTAATATATCTAAAATAAATAAAATTAAATATATATTTTTTTAATATAAATAAAAGCCAAATTTATAAAACCATACTTGCATGGAATTATTCTCAACATTTATTAAACTTTTTTCCTCTATTCCCGTGTCTATAAAAGCTTAGGATTGGAAATGAAATTGTCCCATTGTTGGGAACACTTTTCGAAACTTGAAATCTTTTTGAGAATTTCAATTTCAAATTCTAAGGCTTAGAAATCGGATCTCAGGAATCACGAAAAATATTTAATTTAAAATTTCAGAAAAATTTTTAATACTTATTTATTTTTTATAAATATTTATTTTATTAAAATATATTGGTTATTATTATTTAAATATTATTATTAAAAAAATTATTATTATTTAAAAAATTAATTAAGTAAAATATTTCATAATATATTCCTATGATAGCTTTGAATAGGAATAATTGTTAATATGAATAATTGTTAATGCATATATGTTTATGTTTTTATATAATTTTAAATATAAACTTTAAATAAAATTCTATTATGTTTTTGTTATGAATCTACCATATTATTAATTTTGATGGTTTTCACCGTAAAGTAGTATATTCTCATAGAGCTTAATGTAACTCTAATTATCACAATAGATCAAAGTTGGATCCATTACCTGACCAAACAACCCCAAAAGTATCATTCTCATCCATATTGTCTCACATGTTGCTTGACTTACATCAATATATTAAGATTCTGCCAAGTTGTGTGCAATAGACTTCTACTTCTTGTTGTACTAGGAAATCACTGCCGACCCATATTGAAAATTCCACTTGGTTTACTCTTCCATTCAGATGGATTCCCTGTCAAATCTACATTTGTGAAGCCACACAACTTCACTCCCTCTATCTATTTGTACCATAATCCATACTAGGTAGTTCCTCTGAGGTACCTTAAAACATCCTAAGTTTCCTTCCAATACAATTTGGTTGGACTAGCCACAAAATGGCTCAGTTGGTTGACTACATAGCACATATGTAGTGATGTTTTCACAATATACATTAGTGAACCCACTAGCTACCGGTAAATGGTAGCATCAACATCTTCACCTATAGTGGCATTCTCCTTCCTCCAGTTGGTATCTAGATGTGTCTCCATGGGATTACAAATCTCCATGCATAATCTCTGCAATATCACAGTGGCATACTTTCCTTGAGACACAAACAATTCCTCATTGCCTTGCCATACTTCCAACCTAAGTAAGCAATGCATGAGGCCCATGTCCTTCATCTCAAATTCCCTTACAAGGTCCTCATTAGAAGAGCTTATCAACTGCTCATCCCTTTTTAATATTAAATCATTAACATACAAAACATTGATAAGAAATTTACCTTCTACCAAAATATGATAGTGGTTCACTTCTGCATTTGGTGAAGCCCAAACCAATCAGATAATTGTCAATCCTAGTGTACTAATATCGAGGTGTCAATTTGAGACTGTACAATACTCGCCTAAGTCTGCACACATGAGACTCTTGATCAAATGTCTCAAAACATTCTGGTTGCTCGATGTACACTTCCTTGTTAATAATACCATTGAGAAATGTTGTTTTTACATCCATATTATGGATCTTCTGCCCGATATACATAGCAAGTGAAATAATTGATCTAATGGACAAATACCTTACTATAGGAGAAAAGGTTTCCTCATAGTCAATTCCCTCAACTTGAGAGAATCCTTTGGCAACAAATATGGCCTTATACTTATCTATTCTTATGTTTTCTGCATGCTTATCCTTGAAGATCCATCTTGAACCCACAACTTATTTATCTTCTCACCTTGGGAGGACGTCGCAAACACTCTTCTTCAGGATGGATTCATATTATTCCACCATTGCATGAACCCAAATAGGTTTCTCTATTTCCTCCTCAAATATGATTTATAATTCTCTTCAAGATGAGTCATTAGAGCCATGTAGCCGAAGTACCTCTGAAGTCACCTCCTTCGCCTATGCAAATTTGAAGGAGATCCCACATTCTCCTGTTCATCATGCACCAAACTATCAGCTTCCCTAGTTTTTTTCTTGCCTTCTTTAGATGGTTATCCTTAAGTAGATGTATCCACTATGCCTCCTCTTTGCTAATTAATGTGTGTCTTCTACACAACTTCCTTAGGTTCCTCCTTTGAAGCTAAAATCTCCTCTTCTCATAGGATCTAAATCTCCCTCTAAAGATAGAAATGCATCACATTCTCCTCATCAAACTTTACATCCCTTTGCACAAATTTCATTCTGAGGGAAGGTAAGTACACCTAGTAATCGTGTGGAGTTTTGGTGTAACCCAAAAAAAGCTCCCAATTATATTATTGGCTCAAGATTTTTCCTCAAATATTTGGAGACATGATAGTAAACAGAGGCTCTAAAGATTCTAAAGTGAGATACATCTGGATTTCTCCCTGAGAAAGCATCCTCTAGTGTAATCATACCAAGAATCCGATGAGGAGTTTGGTTTCGCAAGTAGAATGTTGTGTTGCATTCCCTTGCTCAAAAATGTAGTGGTAGGCCTCTATCATGTAGCATAAATATCACAAATCCCACAATGCTCTGGTTCTTCCTCTCAGCTACCTCATTCTACTATGGGGTGTGGGGAGTTGTCAGTTCTCTTTGAATTCCTTATTTGGCACAAAATTACTTGAATTCATTCGAAACATACTCACCTCCATTTTCACTCTTGAGATCCTTCACCTTCTTGCTGGTATCTTTCTCCACTAGTGCCCTAAAATCTACGTCCTTTAAGAATGTCTCATCCTTCTTCCACATGAACAAGATCCAACACTTCCTTGAGAAATCATCAATACAAAAGACAAAGTACTTATGTGTGGCAGTGGAGGCTTTCATGAAGGACCCAAAAAAATTAGAGTGGAATCTCTCTAAGACTGCATGTGCTTTGATGTCTCAATCATGGAATGCAACTTTCACATACTTCCCATAAGTATAACCTTTACAAACATCCTGCTACTCTAGTTTTCCTTTAGGTAGGCCAGTGGATATTTGTTGCATAACCTTTAAGTTGACATGATGCAAATGACCCATTCTACTATGTGAGATGTTACCAACATCGTGACTCTACACTTTCTCTTCCTTACTTCTTAATGCAGCAGAATATTCCACATCAAGTTTATACAGGTTCTTCACATAAACCCTAATATGCTTCACCTCTCTAGTGTCTATATGTCTCAAAAAGGCTTTACCTTTTCTGAAGATCATATTAGAAAAATGGTCTTCTAAAATTGCTATAGAGATGAGATTCTTCTTTAGACCTGGAAAAAGCATGACATGACATCTCTGTGGTGAAAAGAGTCTCTTAAAGGTTATTGTACGAATTGTGATAGCACTATACCTTTTGTCGTCCCCAAAATCAATAAGCATATGGAGATATTTCTCCTCTAGGTCACTGAAAAACTTTATACACCCTGTCATGTGGAACAAGGTACCTGAGTCCAAGTACCACACACTCCCCATCACAATATTAGACATGCATGTGATAAGGTTGAAATCTAGCTCAAACTATGAAGCTCATGTGTCACCTCATGCTCCACCTGAGTTCTTCTTTCTAGAATTGTTGTGTAGAAATTTTTTACCAGAGTGCCTGAATTCATGACAATTGAAGCATTTTATTTGGGACAAATATTTCATCTTCCCCCTTGGCTAGATTCTGGTTTTGTTTGAGAGTTCTTCCCTTTTCCATTTCTTTCCCTTTCCAACCAATGAAAACTTTTCTTCATCCTCTCCCTTGGATGAAGTTTTGTCTCCGGTATTCTACACCATCTCTTCTTGTACTAAATCAGACCCCAAGCGTTCCCAATCCGGTAATTTCTCCCTCCCGTTCACTAAGTTCTAGTAGTTATGTCAAATTTTGGGAAGGCCTATAAGAGTTAGGATCACCAATTCATCTTCTACAATATTCACACCAATAGTTCCAAGGTCATCCTGAACTTGTGTAAATCTGGTGAGATATTGCGGAATAGTGACATCCTTCTATATATTGTTAAATTTTCAAAGTTTGTCTTTAAGGGCCAATTTTCTATGGTCATTGTTATTCTTAAATAGCTCTATCAGTGCCTTCCTCATTGCGAAAGGAGTTTCTTGCTCATGGATATTTGAGACAATGTGGTTTGAGACTCCTTATAAGAAAATTCTCCTCTCCTTGGCTACATCTTTCTTCCATTGGCTTAGGTTTTATGCATCAATTGATCGTGGGTTTTTGATACCTGTCTTGACATATTCCAGAAATTTATTGTCATCAAGCACCACCTCCATTCGATCCTTCCATGCAATGAAATTTGAGTTGCCTTTTAAGGCATACTTTAATCTCAACATGTTGAAGGTCATCTTCACAACTCTAAAGAGATCTTGCAAGCTGCAAATTTGAACCTCCTAAGGAACAAATTTGAAATTCTTGTTCTAATGTGAATCCAACTCTAATACCATGTAGAAATATGGTGATAGAATTACAACTACTCAAGAAGTTTAATATAAAATCAAGAGACACAAATTTACTCTACCGATCTGCAGAATTTAATTCACAACTTAGAACAACATTCAAAAATATGCAATAAGAAAAACCACACATGCATAGTATTTTTCTAAGGGAACCAAAATAGGAAAAGTGCCTCAAGCCGCTTTGAATTAATCAAATTAATAGAGAATGTATTACAGTTTTTACCCACTCTTAGTACAACCTGGAAGTGAATAAACTACCTTTCTCCTCAATGAGAAGCTATGACCCAGACTTAGTCAATTTATGCCTTAGCTTGAGCCCCTATTTCCTTGCAGAAATCATGAGGAACTAGCCCCTATATTTTAGGAATTTTCTGCCAATTTATTTGTCAATTCCCAAGGATTGATCATCTGGCTGCACGCAATACCTCTACACTCAAGCTAGTTTACAACTTCTTGTTACACTACCTTGGAATATTCACCACAACCAAGGAAATCAAATTCTTTGCATGCACCAAGTATTTTGAGTTGATTGATTAGTTAAATGGATAATCACTGAGTTAGAGTGTTTTCCCACTACACAATTGACCTCCAACTAGTTCTATCAATAGTTAAAACTATTTTAGTTTAATACAGCTGTAAATAATTGACCTCGATTACTACAATTAGAAATCACATGTGCTTAATTGAACTCCAAGCCCACTAACTTGAATTTAATATGCTAACTGAATGATAAGAGCCATATCACCATCTTTAACTGCCTCCAAGTTGTCTACTGATGTGGAAATCCAAGTTTTCTCAATTTGACCAAAGAAAAAGACTTTCTTGATGTACTTCTCAAGAGTCTTAAACTTGGAAACAACACTCTTGTATAACCCAATCATCAAAACCCTCAACTTAGAAGGAACCATAATTTCTCTAAGTGTTTGCTATAATTTATCTTGAGGAATTGTGTTTAAATCTTTTCTAAAATCAAAAAAAAAATAGAAGAGTTTTTTTTTTTTTAATTATTGTGACATTCCTTGGAAATGATCCTAAGAGTGAAAATACGGTCAATAGTTGCATGCCATATCATAAAACCAACTTTCCCTTTATCTCTTTTACCATGTCGTTCTACCCATACACTAATATTCTTTTCCATAATAAGCCCATATAGCTTGGCTAAAATGTGGCTAATCATAATGATCCTAATCATAATGAGAGGGAACATTTTTATCCCTACTTGTAAAAATAAGCATAATTAGGATTTGCATCTAAAGCTTGGGGAAGACATGTTTTACTATATAATTGAGAAGTTGTTGAATATGTGTAATGAACATGGACCTTCCCATTTTGAAAAATTTCAGCTTGGTAACCTTCAATGTCCATGGATTTCCCATTAGAGAATTTCTCAATCAGGTACTCCATGTCTTCCAGAGAGAAGATATCCTCCTTTATAGTATTGTTTGTGAAAATTTCTAAACTGAATTTCTATCACTCCAGCAATTGATTTATTTCACCTAATTATTATTCTCAATAAGTTATTTACGAAATTCCTTTAGCAAATATTAAAATAAATTATACTGCAGTTATTACGCAATTACTCAGAGAAAAAACATGCACAAGAATCAATCACATAAATACATTTATTTTTGGATAATTGTCCCCGAAAAAAGCCAATGTGGGAAAACTGGTGCAACAGATGAGGGCTTTATTAATCTTTAGTAGAAATGTCTTTTACAAGGAATTATTTTACAGAGAAAATGAAAGAAAACACCTGATACATTCCCTCTAAGACCATCTAACACTTTGGAGACCTTGTTCCCACTTCTGTGTCACCTTTGCATCACTCTAATTGCCCAGTGTGGCTCGGAGTGGCTCTGCGTCCCTCTACAATAGCTTGCGCAGTATTTGTGTCTCTCCTATGTAATGCATCTCTCTTTCTGAGTTGTTTTCCACTACCCCTATGTCACCTCCTCCTCTATCACTGCCTGCTGCTAAAGCCCTCCTCTTCCTCCACCTTGCAACTCCCTCTGAAATCGGTCTCCTCTTCCTTCAAAATCAAATTTCCTTAAGATATTGAGTATCTGTCAGTGTATCTCCAGATGACCCTCAAGTATTCTCTTATACTTTTCTTGTTGATGAATCAATGGTCGAGATTAAGTCCCTAATCAACAACTAAGATTCAAATATACTTGATCCTCATCTCTTAGAAGCTTCTCATCCTTATCTTTATTAATACCCATTAATATTTTTATTTTCCTAAGTTTAGACTTAGGAACCCATTAAAAATATTAGTTATTTTAATAACTCCTCATCCGGATCAAATTTATCAAAACTATTTCTAAGTCTTGGAGATCACATGTGCCTTAGCCTCTCCTCCAAATTTAAGGCTAGATCACATCTGGTGCTACCAAAAATCAACACTCCCTCTTAGCAAAGAATGTGCTCTAGTAGTGTTTCACTATAGAAACATCACACTGATCTTCTGCATCAAAACCTATGTTGATGCTTGGCTTTCTGCCTCACATCCCCTGCATTATTGCTTCCTATTCTGCTTCCCATGACACTACCATTTCCACTTCTTCTCATGTACTACAGATCCCTCTTAATCTGCTGCATCATGCTACCCATAGCACTACCACTGCTAACTGCTGCACTGAAACTTATGATACTTATTGATTATTGAAATGGATTCTTTACCATGCCCATTTTCCCCCATAAATGAACAAACTGTGTTCTTCCTAGAGCCTTAGTGAGGATGTCTTCCACTTGTTCTCCTATAGAAGTGTATCTAAACTGGACTGCCCCTTGTTGGACACAGTGTTTGACGAAGCGACACCTGATATCAATGTGCTTTGACTAATCATGAAATACTAGATTCTCAAAAAGCTTCGCCTACTTGCTTCCATCATTCTCCTAAATAGATTCACAAGAAATTTCCTAATCCATATGGCTTTGCATGAAGTTTTTCTAACTTCCATATATTTTTCTTCACTTGAGCTTGAAGCCATGGATTTCTACTTCCTACTGCACTAGGAGGTCATTCCCGATCTATCATTGAAACAGTACCTAGTTATACTTTTCCGATCTACTGAACTTCCAACCCAATCTACGTCATTGAACCCACTTAGCCTAATTTCATTGCCTATGGTGTACAATAGTCCATGCTTGATTGTTCCTTGTACATACTTGAGAACATTTTTGGCTATTGCCCAGAGCATGCTCTTAGGTTCTACCATGAAGTGACTGAGGGTGTTGACAGCATAACAAATGTTCTGCCTAGTATTGGGAACCATTCCCCTGGGGTCAATTTTAGGTTAAACACCCAAGTTTTGGCGCAGAAGGCCTGAATTGTGTGTAAAGAAATGTAAAGTATCCACATTTTGTGGTCGTAGAGAGC
>APFE031036781.1:0-13040 GCA_000404065.3 Pinus taeda | reverse complement strand
AATAATTGTAAACCCGAAAGCAATTGTAGCTCGCTAGCTCTGCAACTTTCGGGCTAGAGTTTTTAGCCTCCCTGTTATGACGCTGCACTACAAACTTCTCTTGCAACAATGGGTGACTCAGTCTGCATCCGCGTCATTACATCTGCTGATCCCTTTCAATGGCAGCGTCTGAGGGGGAGGCTCTCAATTCCTCCCCCAACATCAATGCTGAGATGTCCAAAAAGATGTTAGATGACACAAACCAACCTATTCAAGGTAATGCACATGGCTCTCCAATAGGCCAAAAACTGTAGGACAACAATACATAGAAGACTCCACCTAGTGATAAGCCGAACAATCGAGAGAACAAAACAACCGAAGCGCAAGGCACTACAGAGGCACCCAAAGCCACCTTTGCTACATGCAGACCAATAGCAACGAAATGTCCCAAGATCGAGTACATGAGAGACCATGAGCTGATTGGCAAATTCAATGGTGAGATCTAGTACATGAGAGACCATGAGCTGATTGGCAAATTCATCGGCTTTTGGCCAACTGAAAAAGCCCTACATGGATGCATTAGGGCCAAATGGAAGCCAAAAGGGTAGCTAACACTACAACTCCGACCCAAAGGATTCTTTACTTCTATTTTTAACTGCCTCGAAGATAAGAATCGAGTCATGGATGAAGGCCCCTACTTTTTCAACTCCCCATGTCTCTATCTTAGGGACTTGATCAAAAGATTCAACCAGAATAAAGAGGACTTTAGTTGGACGCTTGTCTGGATTTGAATCTACTCCCTGTCGCTGGAATATTAGGATAAAGAATCCATAAACGATATTGGAAACGATCTTGCCGAATTCAGTAAAATTGCACAGGAAACAAAGCTGAGACGGTACACCTCTTATGCTTAGATCTGCGTCTTCATGCACCTCGTGCAAGCTCTCCCCGACTCAGTAAGTCTCTCTCATGATGATTATGAATGGGTGAAAACCTTAGAATATGAACATGTGCCTTTTAGATGTAGGAAATTCCATACCCATGGACATTTATTCTGTGATTGTCCTATTAATCCGCCTCCATGTAAGCCCTCAGATTTTTCCTCTACCCGTGATGCTGAAGGCTTCACTAAAGTCCAGAACCGGCGTCGACACAACAAGGAATCCCCTCCTCCGAACCCCAAACCCCCCTCTCAACCCCCGCTTCCTCCCTCTACCAGTAATAACTTTGAAATCCTTGACACCCCTATTTCTGATACCCCCCTCTCAGAAGCCATCCCAAAGGCCCCGCTTAGCTCGACGCCTAAATCTAGCTCTGGCCATCCTTGCGACATGGAGGTTGACAATATTGGGGATAATGAGAACCAGATCACCTCCATGGAAGATGAAAATGAAATGGTAGATATACGAGACCTAGAAATCTTCACTCTTGAGCAAGCATGGAAAAAAAAAAGGACTTTGACGAGATCTCGGAGAAGCAGATCGAGAACCTAACTGTGGCTCTTTCCCGTGTGCAACAGAATAAAAAATCCCTAGGCATCCAGTAGGGAAGACAATGGGATGAGAAGAGACTCTTCAAAGACTCAAAGAAAAGAGGGAGGAAATCTGATCTACAGCGACTATTCTCCTCGGGGAGATGCTTGTAGAATCTGTTAGGTATCCCAAACTTACCATGTTTTTCCCGCCCCGTGAAGGAAGTTCTCAATGAAACTCACCTCGTGGAATATAAGGGGTCTAAACGGCCCCTTAAAAGTCTGTACGATCAAAAATTTGATACAGATGGAAAAACCTCAAGTCTTTTTCCTACAGGAAACTAAATGCACAAGTCAAACCGTTGGCCCCATTCTTTCTAAAACCTGGCTAGGGTGTCACTCTGTTGCAGTTGATGCCTCTGGTGGATCAGGAAGTCTATCCATCGCTTGGGATCCGAAAGCTGTTTCAATAATGATGCCCACATTGCTCACAATCTAATTCAGGCCTCTTTCCACATCCATGGGACCAATCTGCATGGGCATCTGTCTAATGCATATTTCCCTGAGGAGGCTGCAATGAAAATTGCTCTGTTAAATATGGTAGAACAACTCAATTCTACCAGAGCTCACCTCCTTTGGATCCTGGGGGGTGATTTTAACATGATCACCAACTTGGACGAAAACAGAGGTGGCAGAGCAAAACTAGAGGCAGACAACACCCATTTCAAAGACTTCATCTAGCGGAACTCATTGATCAATCTTCCCTTTGCCAATGGAAATCACACCTAGAAAAACAAGAGAGTGGGCGCTCAACGGATAGCATCCAAACTAGATATATTTCTCCTTCCACAAAATGCCATACATATTGGAGGCGATTTCCAAGCCACAATTTTGCCTTTTTCAAGGTTGAACCACTGGCCCATTTCTCTGCAATGGACCAGACCAAGGGACCGCATCAAAATACCCTTCTAATTTAAGGCTTTCTCGCTCTCCCACCCAAGCTTCAAGGAAATGGTTCACTCCGCTTTGCGGGCTTTCATTCCTCCTCCAGGTTCCAAGATGTTCCAGTTTCAACAGCACCTCAAAGATCTCAAAGCCCGCATTAAAGAGTGGAACCATTCTACCTTTGGTAACATCTTCCAACAGCAAGGCCTCTTGGAATAGGAAATGGAGGAGCTACAGCTTCGTATCATCCAAGAAGGCCGCAACGAAGCATGTGACCTCAAAGACAAAAGTTTCCTCTTTCAGTTGGAGGAAAGAAGGCAACAAGAAGAGATTCATTTGTCAGCGCGTTTCGAACCAACTAGTGTGGTTCATCGTGAGGACAAGTTGAAGATATAGATCCAGTTTAGCATGTTAAATAGTCTAAGCAGAGACTCCAACGGCTAAAAAGACTAACGACTACTTTTTGACTCAAGGACGCAAGTCAAACTTCCTTCAAATAATTTAATATTAATATTCTTCTTACTATTACCATTATTCTTCATATTTACTATTATATTTATGGAGCTAAGTTAAACTAGGTGAAAAAGTAAAATAGATCAATGGTTAGTTAATAATCCATTTATTTATTTAAATTATTAATTCATTATATATATATATATTAATATTTTTCAATACCTAATATTCTAATAATATTTTATTTAATGTTTAGTTATTAAAAATATTACTTATATAAATTATTAGATAAAAATATATAATCATTTTAATAAGTTAGGGGTTCTAAGCACACTTGCCACCCGTGCTCTTAGAATCTCTGATGAAGAGAGCTTGGAAATGGAGAAGGCTCATCTCCTAGATGTCTTTGTGAAAAATGGTTACAATAGACACCTGGGTCAAAAGGCCTTCCTGAAGGCTAAGAAGGAGCCTTCAATCCATAGGGATCCTAATGATCGGGTCATGGGGGTTAACCTTCCTTATATCCAAGGGACCACTGATAGGATTGCAAGGATTCTGAGAAAGTTTGATGTGCCCGCAACTTTTAGACCTCTTAATACTATCCATAGCTCCCTCACGTCTGTGAAAGATCCTATTGACCCTAAAGACATGAAGGGCGTCTATGTCATTCCCTGTTCTTGTGGGATACCATATATTGATGAGACAGGTTGCTCTATCAATCAATGGATTAGCGAGCATTCGTCTGACTTGAGGCATGGTAGGACCAAGTCCTCAGCCCTCGCTGAACATGCCGAGAAGACGATGCATCATGTATGTATTGAAGATGCTCAAGTCATTGCTAAAGTTGCTCAATTTCACCATCGCAAGTTTAGAGAGGCCCTAGAGATTGAAAAAGGCTGAAAAATCTTAATAGGGATGATGGCTGGAAGATCAGCACTTGCTGGGTCCCAACTGTGTCTTCCTAGCCTCCGAGGTCCCTTCTTGGTAAGATCTTAGTGTTTATTGTTTCCTTCGCTTAGAGGTTGTTTCCCTTGGTTTGTTAAGATATTTTTATGATTTTATTCTCGATTTGATTTGTTCCCCTTTTAATTATCACCCTAATAGTATAATTTAATCCTTTCTATTTACCTTTTAGTATTTATAAGCTATTAATAAGATTTTAATAAAATGGGTTTCGAACCATTAATTGTATTTATTACAATTATTTATTATTCATGTAATATTTTAATAAAGTAAAAATATTTTCCTTCTATACCTTCAGAATTAAAAGGATTATTATAAATAATTAATAAATTAATAATATACCATACTATTATTTTTATAATAAACAAGGAATGAATAATCTAATAAATTTTCCTTTTATATTCTAAGATTATTTATTTGATTTGTAAACCTACCATTAAAATTGTTTTATTTATATATCTGTTATTAGCAACCTAGGAATATTAATCATAATATATATATTTTATTTAATAAGCGAATAATTAAAAATTAAAAATTAAAAATTAAACCATCCTTAAAATGTAAGGTATTTATTTATCTTTTTACTAGCCTAGGTTTTTAAAAACCTATTGCTATTTTAACATATTCATTAATATATTTATGATTAATTAATAAATAAATAAAGTATTTTCAAAATAAAGTAACTAATCAATATTATTTATTCATTTCTATTTATTTAGTTTTTATTTTTATTTTTATTTATTTATTTTTAAGTAAGATATATATATTATAGTTTATATTTAGAATAATTAATGAATTAATTCGGTTTAACAAATGAAGAAACATTTTTAAAAACTAACCTTAAAAAAGTAAGATTTTTCTTCTTTAGTATAGTTTTATTATTATTAAATGATTATATATCTTTATCTAATAATTTTATATATAAAATATTTTAATAACTAAACATTAAATAAAATATTATTAGAATATTAAGGGTATTAAAATATATATTATATATATACTATATATATAATGAATAATAATTTAAATAAATAAATGGATTATTAACTAACCATTGATCTATTTTATTTTTTACCTAGTTTAACTTAGCTCCATAAATATAATAGTATATATGAAGAATAATGGTAATAGTAAGAAGAATATTAATATTAAATTATTTGAAGGAAGTTTGACTCGGGTCCTTGAGTCAAAAAGTAGTGGTTAGTCTTTTTAGCCGTTGGAGTCTCTGCTTAGACTATTTAACATGCTAAACTGGATCTGTATCTTCAACTTGTCCTCACGATGAACTACACTAGTTGGTTCGAAACGCGCTAACAAATGATTAATTATGTGATTTCGCCGAAAATTCTCTAAACAATGTTATGGATCATAGAAGTCTAAATTCCTTAGGAAGAGATTCTCTCGAAACAAAAATCCCGGATCAGATGGTTAAAGGAAGGAGAACATAACACTAAATTTTTCCACGTCTCTATCATTCAACGTAGGATGTGTAACAATATTAGATTTCTCCTTAGCCCAACAGGAGAAAGACTAGAGGAGCATCAGGCCATAGAAGTTGAATTGGTCTCTCATCTCAAATCGTTGGTGCAGGAAGACCAGTCTGACAGGTGACCAACAATTAACAAAATCCTACAACATATACCAAAGCTAATCACGGGGGAGCACAATCATCTTCTTCTTTGCCCTGTCACTCTTTTGGAAGTTGAACAAGTTGTCCTACAAAACAAGGAAGGTAAAGCTCGAGGACCTGATGGCTTCACCTTCAACTTCTTTCATCATTTCTGGGATTTGATCAAAGATGAGATCTCGCAATTAGTGGAGGAGTCCAGATCCATGCATTGGCTTCTCCCTTCTCTTAATGCCACTTTCATAACCCTGATCCCCAAGGAGGACCAAGTAGCCACGCCTAACAAATTCCGCCCCATTGCCCTCTGCAATGTCATCTACAATATCATCTCCAAAGTTATTGCCAACAAGTTAAAGTCGTTGCTTCCTTTGCTCATCTCGCGTGAGCAAACTGTTTATGTAAAGGGGCAACAAATCCTAGATGGCATCATTCTCACTCATGAGATTATGCATTCGCTGAAGAAGACTAAAAAGCCAGGTATGCTCCTTACGATTGATTTATCCAAAGATTTTGACAAACTTAATTGGAATTTCATTCAACAGATGCTAGCAGCTTTTCGTTTCAGCCCTCCTTGGATAAGGCGGGTCATGAGCATGATCTCCTCTTCCTTTTTCTCCATCCTAGTCAATGGTATCCCCTCTCATCCCTTCTACCCCTCTTGTGGCATTCGCCAAGGTGATCCCCTGTCCCCCTTTCTCTTTGTGCTCATGGCAGAAGGGCTAGTTCGGACCATCTCTCATGCCCTTCATTCACATCAGCTTCGTGGCATCTCCATTCATGAGTCCCCTGCTCATACCCACTAGAAATTTGTGGAAGACACTATGTTGTTTGGTCATCCTTCTGCCCATGAAGCCTCCACCTTGAAGAGCTTGCTCAGTTTGTTTTCCAAAGCTTCAGGAATGATTGTCAATGCCTCCAAGTCACAAATCTTCTCCTTTAACACTGCTATTCTCATTCAACATCGCATTGCTAGAATCCTCATATTCTCCATTTCTAGCTTGCTCGTCAAGTACCTTAGAGCCCCCTTGATTGTCTCAGCGCTCAAACACTCTTCTTGGAGATCTCTCTTGGATAAACTCGAAGCTAGTTTATCCTCCTGGACCTTTCGCCCCCTTAACCTTCCTAGTAGACTTATTCTGGTCAAGTCTGTCCTTCAATCCATGCCACTCTATCTTTTCTTGGTCCTTGCAGCCCCGAAATGGGTCCTCAAGAAAATCAGATCTCTTCAGCGCAACTTCCTATGGGGAGCATTCAGACAGAACAGAAAATGGGCCTTGGTCAAGTGGAATATAATCCGCAAGCCAAAGCTATTGGGGGGGTTAAGCCTCCATGACCCTCAGCACAGCAACACTATCATGGGGGCTAAGGTGTGGTGGCAATGGCTATCCTCCCCCTCTTCCCCATGGGCGAAACTCTAGAATGCCAAATATGCCAACCATAGACCCCATTCAAAGCTCATTCTACTTTCTATTATAGAAGCAGGCTCTCTAATCTGGAATGCTACAAAAAAACACCATCTTCTTATTTAGGATCATAGTTTCTAGGAGGTCTACAATGGCCGCACAGTTAGGTTCTAGACAGACTCGTGGCATTACCAACCCATGCTCCTCTCAACCATCAAACCATCCCTCCAATATGATTTGATTGCTCCTCTGGAGGCCACAGTTCACCAATTCTGGGAGGAAAACCATGCTTATGGATACAAGCGCTGGAAAATGGTTGCAAGATGCTTGAACAACCAGCAAGTTCAGGCTCATCTAGCGCTGGAAGAAGAACTAATCAGCAGGAAAATCAGATACTCGGACAAGCAGGATATCCTTCGCTGGGGACACTCTCCCAAAGGTAAGTTCACCACTTAGGAAGCTTATGCCCTGATGACCCAGACTCTCGAACCCCCTGACCCCATCTGGAAAGAGCTGTGGTCACTATAGCTTTGGCCCAAGGTTTCCTCATTCCTATGGTTGCTTTGTCACAAGAAAATCCTCACATGGGACAATTTAATGAAAAGAGGCTTCACTAGGCCTTCTGGATGCCCCAACGGTAATAATCAAGAGGAGAACATTCAACATCTTATGCTGACTTGCCCTCTGGCTACCTTCTTTTGGGAAAGTGTGAGCTCCAAGTGTAGAAGAGATGCTTGACAGTCTGAGGACTTAAATACTATCATTCGTAATTGGCCAGCTGCACCCTACCGGAGCAATATGCTCAACTCTCTCTGGAGGCACATTGCATGTCTCATCTTATGACATATTTGGAAGGAGAGGAATAGAAGGATTTTCAAGAACTAGTCTACCCCTATGGAAATCCTCTCATTCAATTATTGTTGTAATCTCCAGGAAACATTAGCACTGCAAAAATGGCAGAAGGAAGATTTCCCTATTCTGCCCTAGGAGCAACAAGTTTGGAACAACTGGCAGCTCAAGCTCAATCTAAATCCTGAGTCGATTGGTTGAAGAGTCCCAAAGGCAAATTCTAATGGAAAATGGGTCTCCCCTGCAGAGGGTGTCATAAAGCTCAACTTTGACGGAGCCTCCAAAGGTAATCCTGGGGAGGCAGGTTTTGGGGGAATTTTTCGCAACCATAAAGGCGAACGCATGCTCGTTTACTATGGTTCTATGGGATGGGACACCAATACCTCTGCAGAACTAGAAGGTCTATGGCATGGTGTGCAGCTAGCCCAGCTCCATAATCTTTTCCCTATCGAGATTGAGGGTGACTTCCAAATTATCATCAACATGATCAGTAAGATCCTCTCAGGCTCCCTTTCCTCAAGAGTAGCCGACAGTTGGAGGCTCCTGGTAAGATTGGAACTTATAGTTGAATGAATGACTGCAAGAGCACAGAGCCATCTACCTCAAGCACCCTAGAATATCTTCCAAAAAAGTGGCAGATATGATGACCAACAAAGGGGTAATGAACGCCCAGACCCTCTATGCACGGTCCCTCCCCAGTCTCAATGATAGCAAACTCATTCAGGAATGCACTCAGTTGGTGCATCAGGACAACTTCACCCTGGATGCGGGTGGGCGTTGACGTGATGGAGGTTACGATCTGGCAGTTGAGCGCGTGGCAATCCCACTGGTTCACCAATGGAAGGCAGGTACTCACCTCTGGAACAATTAAGTCGATGGGTAGTCACCCTACACGACATTTATATTGGTGGGGAGGCTGAGACACCAAGAGTTTCAACATGAAACCTCAAGCCCCTACGACCCCATCCTTAGTTGAGAATTCAGAAGCTTTGATCTAGAATTGTGGTGCTCAGCCGGTCTCCATGTCAAGACAACTCTTGCCTGTAGGTTCTCGTTGTTCGCTAGAAACTGAAGTGCACAGCCTTCGCACCACGGTTGGAAAGTGCTACCCGCTAGCCTCCTACATTAATTTCATCCCTGGATATCATCAATCGCCTAGCCCGTTTTGTGCTTAGCTCCTCCCTGCTCTATTCGGATTTCACCCCAGCCTTCCTCTGTTGGGACCCTCTCTCATTTCCATCGGCTCTCACGACTTCTGTGCTACAATTCCAAAGCTGAGGCACTGCATGAGATGCCACAAGGGAGGCTCTAGGCCTAAACCCTCCCCTTCCCCTTCCTCTTACTCATCCCCCTCTCGTAATCCCAGTGAATTTGCACCCTGTTGTATTCATGGATGTGGTCAAGCTCGTCACCTCCCTCCCTCCCCGTGGAATGTTACCCACGCCTCTCACCATTACATTGATCCTTGGCCTGCTTTCATCGCCTCTCCCCCGTCTTCTGCGCCCCCTATCATCCCACACACCTCCTCTTATGTTCCACCTATTCCTGTACCCATAGATAATAATCCCTCTCGCTTGGCCGATGACAACAACTCTGGACCGCTTGAGAGAGATGGGACGACTGCAGGCAAGCGTGAAGCGGTGGATGACTCTCCTCAAAGGATTCCCGATCTAGATCCTGATGGAAGCAGCTCTGGCTAGCTCCAGAACACCAGGACGACTGCAGGCGAGCGTGTAGCGGTGGATGACGCTTCTCAAACGGGTCCCAATCCATATCCTTATGACAAGGAAGGAGGGTGGTGCATAATTGAAGAGGAATCACCCTCCAATGACTATGGACTCTAGTGCCTCTTCTTTTCCTCGCCATCATGTCTAGTCTTCTGAGCATTTTGCTAGTTTTGTCGCCTATGTATCTAAGTGTGTCTAAGCTGGTCTCTGTAGTTAAATTAGTTCTTAATCTATGTACGATTCGGTTTCCCTTGGTGGGAAGCTCTGTATTTTGGCTTACAGTTGTCAACTCAAGGATGGTTTCCTCTTGGGAGGCAGCGTTCAAATGCTTCTTAGGCCAGTTTCCCCTTGCAGCCAACTCAATTTTTGACATCTTGTTGACTGTATGGCAGCACTCTTATGCCTAGAACTCTCTGTACCATCTGTTACATTAATAGATTTAATCTTACTTAGAAAAAAAAAATTGTAAACCCAAAGTAACAATGGTAAATAAAAATAGATTAATGTTATAAAGCCAAGTTATAAAATAAGGGGATCCAAAACTTTTTTAATATCCCTCCATTCTTGGTGTCTTTTTATAATTTGTAAATAATGTTTTTTAGAGTGAGGAGGAAGTTCCTCTCCTCTGCAACTCAAGAGATATCAACACTTTTGTAAGGATATTCTAAGCTACACATTGCCATTAAAAGTTCACGGTTATGAGGATTTTTTCTTTTCAAACCTAGATTTTGTAATTGGATGTCGGGCTTCCACTTTTGCCACCTTCTCCCTTTACTAGGAGATCTTATGATTTCATAGATATTATTGGAGATACAATCAAGGGGCAAAGCATAGAGAAGAGGTTTCATTAATTTGTATTTAAATACTTTTATTTCAAATGGAAGTTTTATCTTTTTCATGAAAGACCTCCTTAAAATGATTTTCATGTTCAAGGCTAAGGTTTTATGTGAGGGTGAATGTTTTTTGGATTAGATATCTAGTTCATTAGCCTCATATATTTGTTGTTATTTTATTTTATTTTATTTTATTTTTTTTTCTGGTAGGCTCAATTCATATTTATGAGTAACTCTTTACTCATAAATCTACTATAAAAAATTTGATTTAAATTCCATTGGAATGAAGTGAACTATTTTCTAATTCTTGTGGTTAATCATTGAATTTTTTAATCTCTTTGAATATAGGATGTTTCATTATCACAGTATTAACTAGTAGAACTACCTGATTAACCTGAAATTAATGATTAGAGAGAGATATTTTAAAATCCAAATTAGTTAAATATCTTTCTCTCCATTGGCTTAGACCTACATCTTCCTAATAGAGAGAGGCTTAGGATTTCTTCCCTTTTTCTTCCATTCTTAAAATTAATTTGCAGTTATATTAATGGTTAAATTTCTAGAATTCCCCTTGCACGTGGGAAAACTTTAGTGTGGCTTGGATAAGCCCTCAAGTCATCTTAAGGATTTCTTTCTTGTTTGTGCATGTTGAGAAATTTAGGGGCAACAACATAGGGCCATTTGTCTTCTTTGGTAATTGTTTGCGATGTCGTTTTACTTCACTTAATAAGCTTATTATTTTACATTTTATTGTTAGTGTTTTTCATGATCAAACAAATACAAAACCATAAATAAAAATAAAGAAAATGATAGAAGATATATGCCATCATCCAAGGCCAAAACATCTCCAACTCTGAGAGGAATACCAAAAATAAACACTATTCTTATAGACTCTTGAATTGAATAATTCCAAAACCTAGATCCTTTGCCAAAGAACCTCTCCAAGATCAAGTGAAAATTCTTCTTGAACGTATTTTCTTTCTTCGAAGTCACTACTAGTAAAAATGATTTATACACCTGTTTTTTTGGCTTCTTCTTCAATTTTTGCCTCTTATTATAGGCCTCCACTTTTCATTCTACTTTCAATTTCAGAGATCCCACTCATTTGAGTTTTGGGGCAGATTTTTGAGGCTTCTCTCCTCGCTTGTCTTGGACTCTTCTTCTTGTGAATTCAACTAGCATTTTTTTCCTTGGGATATATTTTGGATCCTTCAAGATATGCAATACCTAACCTTGAAATGTTATCTAGAGTCATACGTTTTATATGAACGACCCAAAATAATACTAGAATACTTTAAACTTCTTCTCCTTCTCTTCGCTGCTTAAGAAGATTTCTTTAAACTTCTTCTCCTTCTCTTCATTGCTTAAGAAGCTTTCTTCCTTTCCTGTTCACACTTCTCTCCTTTTTGTAGATATTTGTGGGATGATCTCTTGAGTAAGACCAAGCCCTCCTATATATAGCTTCATGTCCTATGATTCTAGGCTGATGTGTCATCATTCCTAAGTCAACATGTCCTTCTAGATAGGCTTGTTTCTCCTTTTGGAGGTCGACTTGATGTAGCACTTTTGACCAGGTCTTGGAGGGTCTTTTGACTCTAACATTGACTCAAATAAATTTCTTTAAAATATGTAACATTCCCCAAATGGGTCTTTCGTACATGATAATGATTTTAATAATTTTTCGATTCAATGACAAGCCCTATGAGCTCAAATGGGAGCTTGACGTAAAAATAATTTCCCTTTAGCATGAAACTAATGCCTTAAGAACAACAATACAAAATGTATTTTTCTCATTAAATGAAATATATAAGCTCATTATTAAGCATTCCATTATCAATACTGAACTAGGTCCATATTTCAACACTCCCTCTACACTATGAAGGTATTCATAATCCATATAAGGCACTTGGACATTCTTTATATGAATATTTATCGTAAGAAGAGTTAGATTGGTAACCCATCTATTTATCATCATATCATCCAACATTGTCACATAACAAGGCCTTGACTAATAGATATATCTCTCCATAAGGTGAGACCATTGATTTATAGGCACCTCCATCATTGTCTCTCAAGGAACATACCCACTTGGTTGTTCATATGGTATGTCCTTCAAGGAATATTTTTATCTTGGATTCCTAGTCAAATAATATCGGTCCTCTGTGACTACTCTTGTCTTTGATGCCTATTATAGAAATTTTTGGGCACTTCAACGCTAACCATAAATGTCCATAAACTGAGGGCCCCTAAGTCTGTAAAAGTGTTGCTTCACTGCCTAAAGGAACAAGGTAAACTGATTACATCATCTCCCAGAAGTTCTCCACTGAAAAATGCTCATAAATGGTCAAAACTGGACCATACTGAAAGCTCAATGTAGAGGGTGTGATGCATATCACCTTCCTAGTGTACAAGGTTTGATGCATACTGATTTTCTCCTCTGTAGGGTGCGATGGCCGGGAATAGACAAATGGCAGGGACAAAAATGCGAGGTGGAAGATCATGGAATCTTCCAGAAGCTTCCTCTCTAACACTTGCCTTTCTATTTTCGACCAGGGATGAGTAAGCTATCATCATTCTCCAAGTGGAAGAAGGAACTATTAGAGAGAGGACACTAATCAAGATCCTAGAAGATGACTCACCTCTCTGTAATCATCTATATATGGATCCCTCATCACAGAGATCCAGAGGCTGGAATTTTGTATCTTATAGAGAAGTGATGTTGGTTTTCTGGTGTACATTCACAGTGTTGGGTGATCTAAGCTTTGCTTGAGGTGAAGAAGAGCTTCCTAG
>APFE031036779.1:0-14414 GCA_000404065.3 Pinus taeda | reverse complement strand
TTGGAAGTGGGTGAGCTTATCAAAGTAAAGGAAAAATCTTGTTGGACCCTGGGAGGAACTTGCACAACACCAAGGCTTAGGTTGTAATGGTCTCTTTCGTTTCCTATTAATACAAACAAGTCCATTCTTCTCAACAATTTGTTATTAATGAGTTGTTTCATATACTCCTTGGTCTGTATGTTGAATATGTTTTATTTTAACAGATATTCAGGTGCTATTTAATCGTTTGAATGTTAGTGAATGCAGGTTTCGGAGAGAAGGAGGAGCTCATCCGGATCGATGAGGCTGGACTACTACAACAGCGTTGGACTACAGGTAGGAGCTAAACACTTGATTTCTTGTATGGTAAATGCATATTTAGAGAAGGATTGCTCTTAATTGTCTTGTTTGTCACTAGAAAGCCTTAAACTTCTAAGGAGGTTGGTTTTGTCTGCAAGATTAACTCTTTCCGCATGACAGTGATGAAACCCAATTTCATAAAGATCAATGCGAAAAGTGGCTAAAGATAGAGAGGTTTAAAATAGTTGCACTGAAAACATGCTTAATGTAAACGATCTAATGCAAGACTTCACTTATGCCATCTTGAGTGAAGAATACCCTCCAAAAAGGTCCTAGTGAGTCTAGCCAATGTTTCTTCCTGGTACAATAGATACTTCCTCTTCGCTATCACCTTGGGTAATATCCCTAAGACTATGGTCTCTAAGGTTACCACTTCAGACAATTTAACCTAGGGGGATGTTCATAGATTAGACTTACACACAAGGTCAGTGTAACAAAGCTTAAGCCTCTTGAAAGTTCCTCAACATGGTTAATTTTAGGTTTACTTCCTAGTGACTCTCAAGTACCTTCCAACACCATTTTTAATACATGTAAATCACTCTACCTTAACCAATAAAGTGGGGTTGACCACTCGACTAGGTCTGACATGGTCTCATTCTTAACTCCTTTGTAAGGTGAGCTTTCCAGAGCCAAATTGTAGTAAATGGATGTACTCACCATCGCATGATTTTAGTGTTTGTTTCTAGCTTTTGAAAGTTAAATCACTTCCCTATTCAAAAGCCCAACAACCTAATCTAATGTAGGTGGAAAAGAGCCCTAAAATAATAAAAATTTCTAAATTCATTTTATTAGCATTGTTTTTAAAGTTGTTACTTACTCAAACGGTAAATGGATGTGAGAATGACGGTTTTATGACCTGACTCAAAACCTTAATGCAATCAAACATGATATTGTGATCTTTTTATTTCAATGAATTCTAGCTAAAGTAAGGAGAGAGGTTCTTCTTTAAAATATTAACTCCAAAATGAAAAACTTCTAATTTTCCAATACATTACAAAGCCCTCAGTGCCGAACGATGCAATGTAATCTATGCACAATTTTCTTGAAAACTATGAAAATGTTATCTATTCAAGAGAATTCTTCAAAAAAACACAAGATGATTCCAAATCAGCAAAAGAACATAAGAGTATTTTCCTTCACCAATGTAACTAAAGAACAAATCGAGTGTAAGTAAAGTAAATTGGGTTAAAAATTTAAACACGAAAAGTAATGACACTCAAAGGAGATTAACAATCAGACATAAGTTAGACCACCCCCCCCCCCCCCCCCCCCCCTGGTGACTGAGGTTTTTTTTTTTTTAAATGAAAGCAAAAAAATGTATATATTATTAATAAACTGAGACAAACCTCTGAGTAATGACCAGAGAAAATCAAATTAATAATTTCTCAAAAATAAAATTCAAAACAACCAATCAAATTTGAAAAGACTATCTAAAGGTGTAGAAAAGCGTAATCAAGCAGAAAGTTTCTTCAACTAGTGAAGATAAAATCCATCTTTTCAAAAACATTAGGTATGTGTGCAGGTAATAGTTCAATCCAGTGTGCATATTCACTATTTCTAAGGGATAAGTGCGCAAAAGTGTTCTTTTCTAAAGATAAAGTGCACACATTGGGAAATGTTTAGAAAAAATAAAAACAATTCAAACAAATCATAAAATCCAGACTTCCAATATTTTTTCAAATACTCAGAGAGGGCTATGACAGAAGGATCAATATTCAACACAAGGAGATGAAGGAGAATGATACATACCGAGTGGAGTCACCAATTGGTTAGGAAGACTAATCCCTATTGCAGATAAGAGGGATCTCCCTAAACCAAAAGTAAATTTAATAACAAACAAGAAAGAATGTCTACCTTCCCTTAGCTTTCGATTGATTGAAAAAAGCAATATGAGAGATATAACTTACTAGTTTATCGAAATTCCTGTTGAAGTTCCTTTTAGAGCCTTTGACAATTAACTTCCCCTTTATTCTTTAGAGACCATTCTAGCACTTTCCATAGGTTATCCATGATGCCTTGAACGAGATCTGTATAGGCATAAACACACAAAGGATCAAAGCATCTGGTATGTAGTATGAAATATAAATTAACTACTTACCTCATAATATATCATAAATTGAATCAATAACCAATCATAACCTATGTAAGTGATCAAGGAATCCCACAAATGATATTAGAAAAGACATGATTAGGAAAGAAAAATTGTTTTTTATTGAATACAAAGGAGAACAAGCTTAAAACCTCAATTCCTTTATGTCGCAAGCCTCTTCCCACGATCTCCAACCTTCTCCGTGGATGAAAATGCTCATAGCCCTACTTATGTAGCATAAGCCTTCCTTCAATTGTCCTCCCCAGCCCTCTAGCCCATGTTTGATTTATAGGCCAAGAGGAGGAGGTTTCGAATGATCTGCCTAAGGGATGATATGCATAATTTTTGGGATAGGAGATCCACAAAGATAGGGAAGTAGCTCCATGATGGGAGGGATCACGATTGAGTTCTCATCAATTCAAATATGTTAGCTTGGAAAGATTTGACTAATAAAGCTTCTAGACTCTAATTTTTATTTTCTACTTGTGTTGAGTCATGTGCCACGACCATCATGTAAGACAAAGTGCACTTTTGTGCAGCTTCTAATGGTATCTTTTGCGTATGCATAAAAACTAACTAGGGAACTATGTAAAAAGTCAAAAATAGGTTTTTGGGCCTTAAGGTCGAGGAATTTCATTCTCTTTGGGGTTGTCTAGGTTCATGCCTTCCAGGGGAATTCCTTGGAACAATTTTATGGATAGCGAAATTAAAAAAATGGCGATCATCTACCTAATGCAACAAAATGACATGTAACAAGGTCACTTTTAGTTCAGGATGTAATGTTTGGTACTCCCTCATCCAAGTTGTGATTGTTCATGCTATGGGTAAGATGGAATCTTGCTCCTTGGAAGAATCATCCAAAAATGGAGGCATAGTTGGTATCCTACCATAAATTTGTTGGAAATTCTAGGTGTTGGTATGCGCATGTATATGGACACCCCCACTGGAATGTGAATCCCCTTCTCCCATGCTACTTTGTTGGTTAGAATTTATGATTTGAGTACGAGACATTTTTATGAGAAGTTACATTATTTCTTCCTTAGTTGAGGTGATCTTATCAAAAACATCCCCAAATATTAAATCTTCTATGTCTCCCTTTATTTCTTCTTCATTCCCTTCCAATTCTTTACAAATGTCCTCTGAATTTTTTTAGTCATATGCCTTCTTCCTTGGATTTTGGTTCTTTTTCCTTTCAAACCAATGGAGATTCCTCTTGGTGTCCCTTTTGTTTTTCTTGGCATCACATCCCACAATTGGTCATTAATGTGGCTTTGATATCACTATGAGATACCGAAGGTGAAAAATATAGTTAAATATAACTAATCACAAAAAAAATTTCAAACACCATTAGAAATGATAAAAAACACACTTCTATTCTCCATGCATGTGTTGCCACATTTACCATTAAACATACAAACAAATTATCCTTGAGTGCGATGATAATATCCTAGCACTCTTGGATCCAATCTTTAGTCAGTGGAGCTGGACTATCTCCAAATGTTGTATTTTCAAAAGAAAATGCCTCATATCCATATAGTGCTTGGAAGGATGAAATTCCTATGGACATGTGGTGAGCAGTTTTATAGAAATACTCTCCTAGATACAACCACTTCACTCATGCACTCTGTTACCTTGTGATATAGTTCTGCAGGTGCCCTTCCAAAAAATATATTCAATGCTTTCTTCTTTCCATATTTTTGTAGGTATTAGCTTGTGCTAGGAGTGGTCTTTCTAAAAACCAAGCTGAATAACTCCTGCTAGAATGCTCCCATGAATATGCTATCATGATCACTAATGATGGTTTTTGGTAAACTGCATAGTTGGGACACTCCTTGGAAGAACAATTCTACTATCTGTGATGCAAATATTTTAAAGAAAATGACAAATAAGTGAGCATACTTGGTCAGTTGATATAACACCACAAAAATGCAATCGTTACCTTGTGCTTAGGGAAACCTTGTAATAAAATCCATGCAAGCAGTTTCCCAATACTACTTCAGAGTGGGAAATGTTTGTAGAAAACTTGTTGGGTGTGTTTATTCGACCTTATTATGTTGGAAAGTAATACACTCATGAACATATTTGATAATGTACTACTTGAGTCTCTTCCATGTGAACCTATCCCTGATAGTCCTATAAGCCGTTATAAACCCTGAGTGTCCCACTATGACAAAGTCATGGCCCGCCTGCATGATATTCACCTTCAATTGGGACTCTAGTACTAAATAGATGGGGTCTTAATTTTATATAGTTTCATTGATAACCTGATATCAGCCATCCTAAGACTATCCATCAAGGATCTCACAAGGTATATGGTTCTTCTAGGATTCCACCAAAAGATGGGACTTCCAGATTGCTACAATGTGTATGAGCAAAAGGGTTACTAATCTCCTAGGTAAGGAATTTTCTATTGTGTTTCTATTTCCTTTGACATATATGATCTTAAAGTCATAGGCCTAGATATTCCTTACCCAATTTTGTTTCCTATCATTCAACACCTTTTGATCCAGGAAGTACAGAATACTGTTATGATCTATTTTGACCATAAAACTATTGCCGACTACATATGACCGAAACTTGGAAAATGCGTGCATAATTTCCAACATATCCTTTTCATATATAGAAGAAGAACACTCATAATATTTGATAATTATCGAACTCAAAATAATTCAGATGATTATTTGATGTTAGAATGACCCCAATTCCTTCCCCATAAGCATCAAATTCCAATAGAAATGGTTGATATATATTCAATAAGGCTAGAATTTTGCATGAAATCAACAATCTCTTTATTTTCTCGAACTCCTATTGTGCTATCTATGACCATATAAATCCCCCTTTCTTAGTTATATCAGTAAGTGAGGCTACAAGTTATGAATACCCTTTGATAAAACTTCTATAATAAGTGCAAATATTGAGGAAGCCCCTCAATTATGTTACATTTCTGGGAGGGGCCAATTTAGAATGGCCTCAATATTCTCCTGATTCACTTTGACCCCTTGGACTCAAATCAAGTGTCCTAGATACAACATCTCTGTTAGGCCAAACTCAAATTTGGATATTTTATCATAGAATTGATGCACCTATATAATTCCCAACACCTTAATGTCCAAATATTGCAAATTCTCCTCCCATGTATGAATGTAAGTCAATATACCATTGAAGAATACCAAAACAAATCTACATATATTCTAATTGGACACATGGTTCATAGAAGAATAAAATGTAGCAAAAGCGTTGGTTAAATCAAAGGGGATAACCAAGAATTCATAGTGTCTATAGTGGAATCTAAAGGGTTGTCTTTAGAATGTCTTGTTCCTGAACTTTGATCTAGTGATATCCTGAGTGAAGCTCAACCTTTCAAAAGAGATTGGCCCCCTTTAGCTCATCCATCATTTTTTTATGGTCTTCTTGTTTAGTTTCTAATTATCTATGCACATCCTTAGGAACCCATCCTTCTTCTTGACCAATACCACTAATGAGGCAAAAGGACTTGAGCTAGGTTGAATGAGTCCTAATCTGAACAACTCCTAGATGGCCTTCTCTATCTCATCCTTATATGATTCGACATGCTCGTAAGGGGTAGTGATGAATCCTTGGACCCCTTCCTCTAGTTCAATGATGTGGTCAAATCCCATATCTCGCAGCCAACATGAAAGTGTATCTTTGAAAACCTTATGGTGCCTTTTAAATAATTTGATGATTTCAGGAGGATACTCTCTATGTTACTCTGTTGGTCTCATCTCTATAAATCGACATTCTATAACCCACCTGATTTCCCCATATCGAAGATCTATCGCCAGCCTATTAGATGTTATAATCTTGGGTGGGTATTAATACATTTCCCTCAACATCACCTTCTTTCCAAATGAAAATTCCAACTAAGGATAGTTCATTGTATGAGTCCCAATCGAATACAATGATGAGACCCCCAATACCATGTGGGCTTCTAGGCAATATCATACAAAAAAATTATTCGTAGTTGTGTAGTCTCCTATTGTTAGACTCATCTTGGGAACTATTCTAGTGCATGGCATGTAGTTGTGTTCCTTCCTTCTAGGAATCAAAATTGTAAACCCTCCAAATTCTTCAGTTTTTAATCCCCTTCTGGCTATAAATTCTCCATCAATGGAATTTTGGGAGGCGCCACCATCAATCAACATAGTCACCCTTTTCCCCTATATGGTTCCCCTAATCCAAAGAGTGTGATATCTCAAAATTCTTGTGAAAGAAGAAATGAATCCTTCATGGATGTCTTCCTATAGCTTATCTTCTCCATTTTTCATGATTCTCTCTAATTATACTCTAGCTCTTCTCCCTCATCCTCACTCTCAGAAAATACTTTGATATAGTTTCCCTTTCCCTTGGTACAATGATGCCCTCGAATATGAGGTTCTTAATAGGAGAAGCACAATATCGTCCTCTTAATATCCCTTCTGTTCTCATCCTCCATCTTGTTCTTCCCTAACAACTCCTCCTTTGATTTCCTAATCTCTTTTCCCTTTACACGAATGGCTCATTTGGGGGAACCTAATATTTAGTACTGCATCCTACATATCCCTTGCCCTGTTAATGACATCTTTTAAGGTTGTGTTCTTATAGCCTCTTACTCATACATGCAAGGGTTTTTGATGAGCGTTATCATTAGGTAACTATATGGACCTTAATACATCTCCAAGCTTACTAAAATCAACTCCTCTCATAATTCCTTACATGTTTTAATTATATTTCTCTTAATGAGATGAGTAAAAGTAAGATGTTATGCCTTGTGGTCTAATGTGCATTGATTCTAGGTTTTTGGGAGAAAATCATGGCAATTTTGGCTAATTAAGGGCAAGAACTCGAATGATACAAGGAGGAGAGATTATAGAAGATATATCCTCCTCATTAAATCCTCACTCATTCGAATATTCCTTAATCAAATCACACTAGCTCAGAGTTGCAAGCAACTGAGTCATCAATATCATGGGCAGTCGAACCAGTGACAGGTAAGAACCCGTTCATGTTGAGTTTGGGAGCCAAGACTCCATATATTTAAGGAGTTTTTTGGAGACTTTATTTGTATAAATAAGGAGGCATAGAGCCTCATTAGGATTCAAATTTTTTATGTAAGAGAACAAATAATTTTTGAGTTAAAGTTTTGTGGAAAAACATTGTTATGTAATTTTTGAGATGGTAATGAGAATGAGCGTTTCCTTGATCCAGCACTGAGTTGACTTAGAGGGCTGAAGCTCTTGGGTTATGGTCTATCCCTAGCAGCAAAGGCTCCTCTTCTTGTACTTGTATGCTTAGGGTATTTCATAGATTAATTGTTGACTTGATTTTAGCATTGTTTCCTTCCAAGTAGTGGTAAATTTGATTAGTTTGCTTCCATTGGTGAATATATTTAGTAGCAGTTTTAGAGAGTTAAAGGAATACCAAAAAGGCTAATAGTAGGTGGATTTGGCCTCACTCCTCCCTTTAGGGACCATGTTTTGAGGAAAAACTTCTATTCAGCCCCAAAAAGACAATTTTTCTTTCTTATGGAATTTAGGGTTTTCTACTACTTACGCCAGCATATTTTTAGCTTTCAAGAGTATGTTTTAGTTGTCGTTTCTGATACCTACATCTTTGTATTAGATCTTATGGTACTTCACAATATTCTGAAAGTATCTCGATGCATGAACTAGGAAATTAACTAACAAAATTATGTTTTCTTAAGTTTATTGTAAATCTTCCTTGTTTGATATGATTCATGGATAAATGTCAGTAATGTATGTGTTGCAAGAGTTTAAATAGTGAAGGAATTTCTCATGAGAACAACCGTATCCTAACCTCATCCATCCATGATCACCAAAACCACTAAGTCTGTCAACCAATTCATCATTCCATAAGAACAATTTTCCAGGTTTGTTGAGCAAATCCAACCATCCTACAAACTCTATTTTGAACTCTAAAGAACTCCTAGCCACTCCCTTGCCTTGTTTCTTCCATCATTCACCTTCCCTAGGCCCTATACCACCTTCCAAATCACTCCTACTACTCTTGTCCAGATCCTGTAGGAATCATTAGGACATCCCGTAGGACGACCTGCAGTGGCCTGTTTCAGGCCTATTTGTTAAAAAAGCATACATGAAGATAGGAGAAGACCCCCACTTGCCTCCCAAGCCATCTGAAATTTCACAACCATCTCTAAGCCACCTACCACATCACCAAGAATATTTAGCATTAAAATTTTCACAAAAAAGGACAAAAATGAAAAAAGAGTTATTGTGTTCATTCATATGCACAAGACTAAAATGTTTGGTTATGTTAGATTGCATGCCTAGGATAGTTAGGATTACACGCATTTCAGCTTAGAATTATTTTTAAGAAAGATATCTTAACAAACAGTTAAATGAGTGGTGTGTTTAAAGCATTTATTTCAATCTTTCGTTACTGCAGTAGACAATATTTCCATCCTTCCAATTAGGGTAAAATTCCCCTTTGTTCATTGGTAATCAAACATCTTTAGAATCAATAGAAGGCTGGTTTGAAAAACCATAGTAGTTTATCACCAGCTCAGCAATGAAAAAGAGTGGGCCCATTGCATCTGCTTGTGTATACATCACTATCAGCTCCAAGCTTGTATGAACCCTAGGTTGATAAAGTAAAGCTGGTAGCCCCAGGAGTTGCAGCATTCTTGCGGAAATACTAGTGCTCATCACCTTTTGGCACTGTTTCCAGGGAGGTGTCTGACAAGATGTGATTTATGATTTCTTTCTTCCATTTCTTATCTCTTTCATTATGTTATTAGTTTCATTTCTGCAGAAGTAATTATAAGTTGGTTTTCTTTCCTTTCCATTATGCAAGTAAGTTTTCATTCAATAGTTCGTTTCCATTCAATTTGTTATTTCAATTTTGCAATTAACCTTAAATATTGAAAAACAAAACAAAACAAAAACACTTCTTTCATGCCTTGTTCGAATAGGGATAACTTAGGGCAAGTTATGCCAAATACCCCCACCCTTTCAAACAACCATAATTCCCTCTTCTTCGGTGGTTGTGAATTGGAGGACCCCTTAGGCGAGCAACTAGAGATTTTTGAAGAGCCTATAGGGGGAGAAGAAGAAGGAGAACCCATTCCAACTGACCTAATGGCTAAAAATATAAATGACAAACAAGGTTGAGAAAGAATTGATGGTGCTTTTCCCATAAGAGAAACCAATGCAGATGCCAAGATGAAAAAGATAAGCCCCTGTACTCTTCATCAATTCGATGGTTGGACCTCAGAAGATCCATATACTTTCTTGTTTGAGTTCATTGTCATATGAAGAACTTATGATTACACCACTGATGATTAGAAGTTGAAATTATTCCCATCCACTCTCAAGGATGTAGCTCTATACTGGTTCATGGGTTTCCCTAGGGATAGAGTCACAACCTGGTCTCAGATGTAGCAAGCCTTCAACAACAAGTATCGAGACTACTGTAGGTGCAAAGAAACTAAAGAGGAAATTTTTAGAATGACCTTCGGACATGATGAATCCTTAGAGGACTATGAGGAAAGATTCCAGCTTAGCTACAAAATGGCCAGGTGCACACTTGATCCTAAGTCACTGAAGCTAGTCCTACTCAGGAGGTTTAGGGAAGATCTTATGGATACCCTAAACTTGGTAGCAGAAGGGGACATCTACCACCTACCCTGTGAAGATATCAAGACTGTCTTTAAGAACCATTATAGGGAAGCTAGGAAGAAGGGTAGGGGTAGTCAACCAATGGCCAACTCATCCTCTTCCAACACATCCATAAAAGGTGAAATTGGAAATATGCTAGAAGATTTCAAGAGTGAAATGTTGCAAACCCTTGACCTACAAATGGACACTATGAACATCAAGAGAAAGCAAGAGAAAGCAGAGAGAGCATTAGCCATTTTCTACCCTAGATGAACGAGGCACCCTAGGAATGAATGTTGATTAAACCTTATATAAATCTACTCAGTCTGTGAAGAAAACCACTCCACAGACAAGTGCCCTTCGCTACCTAGACTAAATGTTGTGTATGAGGGAACTAAAGGGGTGACTGAACAACTCTACTACATAAATCAAGGAGGCCTCATGGACCTCGATCACACTAGCAAGGCATGCAAGAGTCATCCTATGCATATTACAACCCTAACAAAAACACATCCATTCCCTCTTGGGGGCCCCCTACACATCCCTCCCAGACTACACCTTCTCCTTGGTATTTTGAACCTCAGTACCATTCCCAGCCAACCAAACAACCATTTCATCCATATGCTCCTCCACAGCCTTAGTGGAATGCACCACCCCAGGGGTGGAGGCCCCCATACAACAATGTTCCAGCTTTATTGCCTTCACCTCCCACTCAACCACAACCTTTACACCCTGCTCCACCTAAACAAACTCAGATGCTCGCCCAGCCAAATCCAAACCTAAAAAATAGGCAGGCACAACAAGTATACAGCGGAGATACATCCTACCCTACTTATGTTGTGGAAATTTAGGAAATCGACCTAATTTTTGGGGGAATACTCCCAGACAACCAACCTCCATCTCCACCTAGGGAGAGTGAGGAGGAAAGAGAGAAAAGTATGCCTAGAGTGAATCCACCACCCTTTCCTAAAAGATTAACTCATCCAGTCCAACCTACCCCAAAAGAGAATGAACTTCTGGGTGAATTGAAAAATCTTGGTGTCAAAATTCCACTTCTACAAGCCATTAAGGATGTACCGATTTACAACAAACTTGTTAAAGAAAGGTGTTCCAAAAATCCAGGAAGGCAAAAAAGAGACAGCCCTATCATTAATGTCATTGGATAGCTATCCGACTTAATGTTGCGGCAGGTAATTATCCCGAAGTATTTAGACCTTGGAAGGCATAGGGTAGATGTGCATGTCAATGACACCATTGTCCCACACACCTTGATTGATCTTAGGGCTGCCATTAATGTTTAGGACACTATGCTCAAGCTAAATCTCTAGGGTTGATTTAAAAAGACCACAACAAGCTTGTAGCTTGCAGACCATTCCATAGTAACCATTGAGGGGATTTTTGAGGATGTGATGGTCTCCATTGACTCCTAGGAGTACCCTGCAGACTTCCTAATTCTCTAGCCTAAGTCCAAGCTTAATCATTATCCTCTCATACTTGGGAGGCCTTAGTTTACCACTATCGATGCCTACATCAGTTACAGGGATGGAAACATGAATATAAAAAATGGAAATCTATATAAGAAGTTGGTCATGTACCCTCATACTCAGCCATCCTTAGAACATGATCTACCTTTATGGCTAGAAGAGGAGGAAGAAGATGAAATGTACTCACCCCAACTCTATACCCTAGAAACTGCCATGGGAGGAGGACAAATGGATGAGGATGATTTGATTGAACACATTCTCCAAAATTCAACTCCCAACACCTTATCCTTAGAGGAACTAGTAAAGGAAACTAAGAGAAACCATTAGGTTGATCTATGTTTATCTTATTCAAACCCTACTCATATCAATACAATATAATTTGACCCTGAAAAAACTTTGAAAATCAACCCCTCTTTCTGTACACGAAGAAGAAGAGTTGTGCAACATGCAAAGGGAACATTTGGATGTCTTTTCTTGGAGTTACAAATAAATGAAGGGATTGCACCCATTGGTGTGTACTCACCACATTTATACAAAAGAAGGTTGCAAACCAGTCTAAAAACCCCAAGGAAGAATGAATCCAACCCTCAAGGATATAATCAAAGAAGAACTGCAAAAGCTGTTGGATGCAGGATTCATTTGCCCTATCTTAGACAGTGAGTGGGTTTCTCCTTTGTTGTTGGTTCCAAAGAAAAATGGGAAATGGAGGATTTGTATTGATTACAGGGTGTTGAACAAAGCAACAAAGAAGGACCATTTCCCTCTACCTTCCATCGACCAAGTGTTAGATGGCCTGGTAGGGAAAAAGATTTCCTCTTTATTAGATGGGTTCAGCGAGTACAATCAAATCCATATTAGCCCAAAGGACTAGGATAAAACCACCTTCACTTGTCCTTGGGGTACTTTCATTTATAGGGTCCTTCCTTTTAGTCTATGCAATGCCCCTTCCATTTTCTAGAGGGTAGTCCTGAGTATCTTTGCCAAGCTAGTCCATGATGTAGTGGAAATTTATATGGATGATTTTACACCCTATGGGTGTGATTTGCTAGAGGCTCTCTCCAACCTGGGTAAGGTGCTGAACAAATGCATTGAAATGAACTTGTCCCTTAGTCTTCAAAAATGTGATTTCTTTATGACTGCAGGGAATCTTCTAGGTCATTTAATATCCCATAAAGGACTGCAGGTATACCCAAATAAGGTAGCCATAATTTAAAGGGTCCTTGCTCCACAAAAATAAAGGGATGGCAGAATTTTTCTAGGTTTAGATGGATACTATAAGAGATTTATAAAACACTTCAACAAGTTGGATTCTCCTTTACCTGGGTTATTGGCCAAAGACATTAATTTTTTATGGTCAGAAAGTTGTCAAGAGGCCTTGGACACCCTAAAGGACAAGTTGAATACTACAACTATTCTCCAAGGCCCAAATTTGGTTCTTCCTTTCCATATACATGCCAATGACTGTCACAAAGCCATAGGAGCAGCCTTGGGCTAGATAGATGACAAGCTACCTTATGCCATTTACTTCATCAGTCAGAATCTATCAATAGTCGAACTAAACTACACAGTGACTGAAAAGGAGCTCCTAGTGCATTACTATGAGTCAAGTCACGTATCAGAAGAAGAGGAAGAATCAAATTTTGTCAAGAACCTTTAATGGGGTACTGGAAGATTCCGAGGTAAGTTACCTTTCAAATGCTTTGCTTGTGGAAGAGTCGGTCACTATGCTACCAAATGTCCTCATAAGGATAAGATTGACAAGGGAATGAATCTATCAGATGGAATAAGAAACAGAATGAAAACAAGAAAAGCTATTACACTCATGAAGATAATGATGGATTTTCAAATAGTGATGAAGATGAACGAGGTAATAATTATAAACTTTTAATGGCCTTTGAAGATGATGATTACATGGATGCTATAGATGTGGATAGCTTTTATGAAGAGATTTCTATACTCAAAACATGTTTAGAAGAAAAGAATGTGATCATTGATACTCTGCAATTCCAACTTGATGAAAAAGAAAAATTTCTTGAGAAGTTAGAATGTGAAATTGTTGGCCTTAGAAAAGAAATTGAGAAAACAAAGACTCTTAATCTTAAATTTGTTAAAGGATCTGAAACTCTGGATGAGATTATCAATGTACAGCGTTCTCCACTAATCAAGACTAGTCTGGGGTATAATGGAGAAGCATCTCAAGCATCCACCTCAAAAGTTTATCTTGACGCAAGGAGGAATGAGAAAAGCCCAACGGAGATCACCAGGTAAACAGGAAAAGAATTACATCCAAAATAAACAAAGAACTACCAGGTAAATCAGGGGCAATCCACCTTAAGGATGAACAAAAGCTACAACTAGCCACAGGTAAAATCTTCTCAATTTGCCTCAAGAATGGATGAAAATAGAAACTACAATCATTTGGTAGGTAGATTTGATAATCGGAGGAGTTTCTTCAATGGCCAATGTTTATCTTGCCATAACTTTGGCCCCAAAGCAGCTCAATGTGTTGCCTATAAGACAATCATGACTAGAGAAGCCCAAAAACAAAGAAGTATGATTGGAATCACAAAAAGGACCTATAACAACTTTTCCGCCCTTGAAAATGAAATTGAATGTTCTATTTGTAATAACTTCGGTCATGAAGATCATGAATGCAGGAGCAGGTATTGGAAGACAACTCAGAAGGAACAAACCTCAAGTGCCATAACATGGAGAATGAAGGAACCGCAACTAGAAAGATGTGGGAGAGCTTTATATGTAGAAGGAAAAGAAAATCAATGGTACATTGACAGTGGATGTTCAAAGCATATGACAGGTGATAAAGAAAAACTTGAATCATATAGTGTTTTAGAAAAGGGAAAGAAAGTT
>APFE031036778.1:0-24136 GCA_000404065.3 Pinus taeda | reverse complement strand
GCCTTCTTCTGAAAAATTGTGTAGTTTTTCCTCCCAGCTGAGCTAGATTCCACAAATGTGACTCCTTTCCCAGACTGCTCAACCCAACCTCTCAGTGACCTCTGCACAGTTTTCCTGACAATGTCCCGAAGCCTTGCATCCTGGCATGATATATGCTCTTCGCAGTTTCAAAAGCCTTGCCCTCTATCTTGTTCACCTCCACTCGAAAGTGAAAGATGATGCACCATGGTAGACTAGGGGATTTCTGGATTTGATGTTGTCTCGTCATGAGTGATTGCAGATACAGCTACATGGATGAGACATGGCGCGACGATGAATGGGATGAATAAGGAGCGCATGCTAGGAGACTTGTTCGCGAATGGATGAACACATGAAGCATGCCAAGTACCAGCAAAGGGGATACATGCACATGCAACATCAAGCGAACTCCAAGACCATCGAAGAATCTGCACACCTTTTCATGCAGAGGTGAAGCTACGATACACTAAGAGCACACTCATCATTCAGTAGCACTACAACTTGACATGGAAACCACCATCAACATGAACATACTAGTGTTGTCATGTCAAGTCATGTCATGAGTCGTCTCAGCCACATCACTATTGTGGGCCATATTGTTGTTATCAATGTAATGTAACATGGAAGTCCAAGAGACCCACATATGAAGTTGAAGATTCATGTCAGTTGAAGAGTCATGTAAGTCAAAAATTCATGAGGAAATTCGAAGAGTCACAAGGGTCAAGTTCACCCTTGGCTAAATATACCCATCATTTGTACATGCAAAAGACTTTTTCAGCTTGGCTCCTCCCACATAGCCTTGAGAGTCTGTAGTCTTTTCTTTGAGGAACGAGCAATGGCTCCAATGCCCCACTATTGGGGTTAGTGATGTATGGTGTACGGATGTGTCTTGGAACTTTCGCTTAAGTCAGAAGTCTGTTAACATGCTAGTACATTTTCACACATGTATTTTATTCATTTGTAACATTATTCTTTGGACACTTGTAATGTATGTTGCTTCAACCCGTACTAACATAGTTGAACTATTTTGGTTGTTTTAGTGCATATGCTATTGGAAATATGTTGTATCAGTTGTCAACGTTTTCTTGCCCGAGTGGACTACTCTGTCGAACACTTGATAGGTTCATCCTTATAAACTTTTTATAACGACCGTCGCACTTGTGTGGACTATTCTGCTGGGTGTTTTACGTGCTATCTGTTCACTTTGTGTTTGTGACTGTCGCATTCATGTGGACAACTTTGCTGGAAGATGCATATGTCCTGTTGTGTTGTGTGTTTCTAACTGAGTTGGGACTATTCCCTTTTGACTTGAGACACACTCTTACCCTCTCCCTCTTAGTGAAAGAACTTAGACACGAGTTACACTAAGCACTCTCCAAGCACATGAACCTTGTTGTTTGAAGACTAAGTATACCACTCTCATGTGCTGACAAACAAGAGCTAAGGCATATGTTTAAGATAATTGCAACCATGCCATCATATTGGATGGGACTCCTATAGTAAATGGTGTGAGGTCTATTTGGGGCTTCATACCAGGGAGATCCCTTGAATGTTGGCGGGTCCAGCACCATCAACAAGACAACAACATATTTCTTCACAAATTATCTTTCTACTCCAAGTCAAAATTCACAACATATATGAATTTTGAGGGCTTTCAATTCTAAAAATTTTGAAATTTTAAAGCTGCATTTGTCCCAAAAGAGTAACCCATCTTCATGCATTCCCCTAAAGTAGTTCCTTTCTTCTTATCATGCATCAATTGCAACACTGATATGATTGAATGTTGTTGAGCATATATAGAATGTAATTTTGTTCCTTGTTTTACAGGTTGAATAAAATATGATTTTTCCTTCAAAAAAAATCTCTTACACTTGATGTTTAGGATCATTTGTGCTTTTTTTTCCTGTATTTATGGTGATAAGCATATTTATTTTGAAATAGGGCTTCCAAAATTTCAATTTAATTGTCAATGGTTATTTGGTGGATGGTATGGATTTCACTTTATGGAATATTCTAGAATATTCTTAAAATGTCATATGATCCTGTGTCATATGAATGTGAGTGATGGTTTTTTGGCATGTGGTATAGTAAGGGTATTAGCTGATGCTATTGTAAGAAAGCCTATTTAAAGTGGAATGAATCTCAATGGTAAAGGGGAGATTGTAACAAAGTTTGTTTAAAGTAGAATGAATCTCCATGATAAATTGTAAGAAATCTTGTTTAAAGTGGAATGAATCTCCATGGTAAAGGGGAGATTGTAACAAAGTCGGTTTAAAGTGGAATGAATCTCCATGATAAAGGGAAGATATATGGATATCTATTGAAGTATCTCAAGCTGGTTGCCCATCATTTATTCCCCTAAAACTTTTGGCTCGCTATAAATTAAGATTATATCTAATATTATTCCTTTCAATAATCATCTACCTATCTAAGACACCAGAGCACCATCAATTTCTTTCTATTTTTGACAATCTAAGCAACATAAGAACCCTATAAAGAAGAAAGAAGGGAAGAAATAAGAAAGAAAGTCTAAAATAAATAAATATTTGCATCTTATTAATAATTTTGTTACATATTTTTAAATGTTTATATATTTAATATATATTTAATTATTTTTATTATTAAATTATATATTAATGTATTATTAATTATTATTATTAATAATATTAAAATTATAATTGAGTTGATTTTTAATTATTATTTTTGTGAATATAAAAATTCTATTTATAATTTAATAATTAATTAAAATAAATTTATAATTTAGTTAATTTTTAATTATTATTATTATTAATTTCCAGCCTTTAAAATTATTTAAATATATTTTAAAATAAATAAGGTATTTTGATATAACATTTTTTAACCTTTTATTTATATAACTGTGTTATTTACTTTATTTCTTGTTTATTTTTTATCATTTTATCTCTTATCTATCTTTAGCATCATTAGTGCTTATTTTTTCTTCAGTGTCTAAAGCAAGCAAGGCAACGAGCTTCACATTTGTGCTTATTTTTCCCTCGTGCTTCACCCATATTGTTTATAATGAAGAAATCACAAATATGTTATGTGTATTGCTTCAATTAATACGGATGCACAGGCTCTCTGGAAGTCAGAAGGGAAACATCATCTCCACCACTGCAAGTTCTAGTGAGATTTCACAGGTGGGAACTCCATGTCAAAAATCTCAGAGAATTTGAGATTAAATTTGATGTAAAATCTGCTTTGAATAACAAGTCGTCTCAAATTGCTTTTCCCCTAACTCAAAATTAGAGTCTGTTTCAAGAAAAACAAAATAAGTTGTGAGTAGAGATGCGCAGACAGAAATGGACCTCTTTGCCGCCAATTTAGTCCAAAATGCTATCCACCTTGGAGATTTTGAAGGCTAAGGGAAGGTTGGAGCTGCTGCTAAAGTAGTAAGAATCGTTCTATGGAATTGGAAATTGCATTTAAAAGAATCTCGCAATGGAAGTGGACAGTGCATTTAAAGTTGGGGAATTGTAGATATAGCTGCTTGTTAGTCACAAAGATGCTCCTCTGAAAAACTCAAAACTACTCAAAACATCACGCAACATTTAGCTACAAAATCCTCACTTCTTAAATGAGATCTATAATTTATTTAAAAATATAAAATTTATATGTTTTCCTGGTAGATAGAATTTGTGAACTATGATTACTTAATGTTAAAGGTCGTCTGAATTGTCAAAGATCCGTGTTAATTAACTTTTCTTGTTCTTTTAAATTAGATCGGAGTATCATTTTTTAGGTTGGTTATGACAAGTTTTAAAAGTGAAAGATAGACTTTTCTACCCTTACTGGTAAAGAGTGGTATAAAAACTGAAAAACATAACAAATACAAAATTCTTCTTGTATTTAATACCAGAAGAGTGTCAACATTCATATAGATATAAAGGATATTGATTAGCAATTGTCCTAAAAGGTACAAAGAGAGGCCGATAGGATTATTAAATTAGGGGACTAAATTCCAGGTGCAGATGATATTTGATAATATTCTTTATTACCTTTTTCCTGAAGGGAATTTTTCGTCTGCAATCTTTCTTGATGTGCTACTGTTACATTTTTATTTAGTTGAATCTCCACATTAGCACACATTGCAGGAACCCTAGTACATTCATTAAATGGTTGAAGCAAGATACAAATAACAGAATTACCTCTCCTTTTAGCAACAATCCCAGGTGTAAGGATAGCAATGTCCTCAACAAACATGGTATTGGAGTTTGGAGTGTGGAAGTTTAGTTTCATTAGAGAATGTTCCTTGTTGTCTTCAGCTGTACCATCCACTAGGAATTCAATTTCTTCTCGGAGCATGTACCTTGTAACATCATTGCAAATTTCCAATGGCTTTACAAAGACTCTAGTAAACCGATCCATACGCACCAATGGTTATACACAAAGTTTTGACCGGAGAACACCCTAGAGTATATTGATGATATACTCATTTTTGAAATACAAAGGGACTGTATAATCAGATTTTTTGTCTTCTGTTTGGTGCTCTAACAGATACACAGTGATAGTATAATCAGTTTTCTACTTCGTTTTCTGTTTCTTGTTCTTACACAATATACATATGTGAGTTAGATAATCTCAAGTTGAGCTTTCTTAATGTGTCAGGCAACCACTTGTCTGGCTCTGTCCCTGTTGGTTACAATAATCTGGCATATGATGAAAGTTTTCTTGACAATCCAGGCCTGTGTGTGTGGAGCTGGGCCATTAAGGCTTCCTTCATGCTTTCATGCTTCTGAAAAACATAAACATAGGGTGTTGATTTCGGTTATTGTTGTGGCCATAGTAGTCTGCTTGATTGGTATAAGTTTCCTCTATAAGAGACACAAGATTTTCGTGCAGGTTAAAACAAGTACAGAGTCCTGGAAACTCACATCCTTTCACATGGTTGAATTTGAAGTGTCAGACATTCTGAATGGATTGACAGAGTATATGTTATTGGAAGTGGAGATGCTAGCAAAGTGTACAAGGTGGCACTGGAAAATGGTAATATTGTTGCTGTGAAAAGGATCTGGAATAACGAGAATCCACGATCTGTCCAAGAAAAGAGATTTCAAGCAGAGATAGAGATTCTAGGAAAGATTAGGCATACCAACGTTGTAAAGCTGCTTTGCTGCATCTCTGGTTCGGATTCTAAGCTGTCAGGCAAGAAATTGATTGTGGTGGACAGGGAAAAAAGAATAAACAGAGGGTTTTTATTTCCCTTTTAGAGGCTAGATCTTCAAGGTAGAGATGTTCAGTGCTGGGCTTGTGCTGTCCATTTATGCTTACTGCTCCTCTGTTATCATAGAGATGATCAACTATTTGGTGAGTGATACTTCGGGCATCTGTAACTTTTTAATGTCTATCAATCTGCACTATTGATGTGGACTAAGAGGAGAATATATGCAGGAAAACCCCATGGTATGCTTGACTGGCTGTAAATGTCAAAATGTGATATGATGGGTATCTACAATTTGTACAGTAAATAATGTTCTCAAAGTGCATGCATGCAGGCCTAATCTGGAAAATATCAGAGATCTATTATGTTCCAGCCATGTAAATAGATGCTGATAACAATGAAAGGGAGTGTGTAGCATTGTAAATAGATAGAAAGGATCATTTATAGATTGAAGGATCAGTTTTCTGGTTTGAGTTTGACATGTTTTTGGCCTTTGTGTCTGTGAAATGCATCTGGTGCTTTTACGTTCAGTGGGGATGAAAGGATATGTGTAGCATTGTAAATAGGTAGATCATATAGCGAATTATATACAGAATGATCAGTTTTCTTGCTGAATTTAACATGCTTTTAGCCATTTTGTTTCTGAAGTGCATTAGGTGGTCGCACGTTCAGTGTTGCTATGCAGATAGACTCTAGATTCACTAAAGAGTTTAGGGGCATTGCTTGGCTCCTGCAGAATCCATGATAATATGGCTTTAGCGAAACGAGCTGCAGAAAGCCTTTTGATGTTGGAGCCAGAAAATGCTGGAGCATATTCTCTGCTGGCAAATACATATGCCTCATTTGGCAAGTGGGATGATGTTGCCAAAGTGAGAAAATTGATGAAAGACAGAGGAGTAAAAAAGGATCCAGGATGTAGCTGGATTGAAATTAAGAACAAGGTACATGTATTTGGGGTAGAAGATGGACGCCATCCTCAAACACAGGAGATCTATGCAACGCTGGAGAAATTGTCCCGGGAGATCAGAGAGGAAGGGTATGTGCCAAATATGAAATTTGTACTGCATGATATTAAGGAGGAGCGTAAAGAACAAATTCTTTGCCACCATAGTGAGAAGCTGGCTATTGCCTTCGGGCTTATAACCACACCCCATGGTACAACCGTAAGGGTCATCAAAATTAGTTTTGTTCTGAGTGTTATCGCAAGCATAGCTGCTTTTGAGAATGGCAAGCAAGTCCATGCCCACACTTTGAAAGTTGGATTCGATTCCTACACGTCAGTTGGAAATTCCCTTATTACCATGTATGCAAAATGTGGGAACATTGAAGATGCACGCAAAGTGTTCAAAAATATGCCTGAGCAAGATGCTGTTTCGTGGACTGCAATAATTGCAGGAAATGCTCAGCACTTAGTTTCCAATTGATGTTGAGTGTTGACTCTGCACCAGCGATAACAATTGACTATTAGGAGGTGCTGAGTTCAATCCCTGAGCTCAATCCGAAAGGGTACACAGGCTTGCTGGTGATGACAGTGGTGTTATTGCTACGAATTTGAGAAGACGCGAATTCAGTTAAAATGGCATTAGAAGGTAATGGGAATTATGTGTTTGATGGACTGACGAGCTTTAACAAGGTGTCTGCTAATTCAGTTCTGAATTACCAAACATCGTCTGCTAGTTGGCATTCTGGCATTGCAAGCTGTGCTCTGGACATGAACCGCCATCCATCTCTGCCACCAGCAGCAGAGGGGTCATTAAGGTCACCAAACTCCTCTTATAGCTTTGATGATCTCTTGCCATTATCAGTCCATGGACTAGACGGTGTCAACAGAGGAATCCATCTGCAAGATGTAAAGTTGGTATCTGAGCATTCTCAGCGTAACTTCTTCAGTTCAGCCAGGGCGCAACAGCCTCAAATTGAAAAAAAATGCAATGCCTCCGGTGAAGAGTCCTCAAGTTCCGACCAAAGTACATGCGGAAGGAAAAGGAGAATCCAGCCAACTGATAAAGCAAGGTCTGAAGCTTTGACAATTGCTTCTCCTGGTGAAAAGAATACTGAGGTGTGTTCTACTTTTCCTTTAAGGCTCATGTCTAGGACTTGGAATTTATCAGCTTCTTTATATGTGTTTTTCCCTCCGAGAAGACCCAAGAAATTCGTCTTTTGAATTGTCTCAATTGACCTGCCTCTGTAGTAAAATGTAACTTCTGATTTTTGATTTTGAGATTGCCTACCATGGCTTGGGAGGTCCTTCCGAGCTGCTTATGAAATTTTCAATTATCACTGTCTGTCAATTTACTGTTCTGCTCAAAGTGGTTCCAATGACTCTGGCACTCTCTGAACCGAGTTTCTCAAAAGGATCCAAGAAAGTAGAGAGCAGGGGAGTGGTGGTGTTGGTTGAATGGTAAAGCCAATTAGATAGCTTCTGCTGACAGGAGGAGGGTGCGAGGTGGAGATTAAATCTAATTAGCATGCCTCTGCATGCATTGGCATTGGTATCTGATGTCATGTTCTCATCTTGAACCCATTTTTTTTGTTTTTTAGTTAGAAGTTTGTAATCAATAATAATAATAATCAATTTTTAAAATCATGGCTAAACCACATACCAAATTGGTTTACAAGACCTTTTGTTTGTAAGATGAAATACAGAAAATTCGCTGAATGATAAAGCCAATTAGCCTTTCCCTGCGAATCCTAGTAAATTCGCTGAATGCTAAAGCCAATTAGCCTTCCCTGTGAATCCTAGTATTTGATGACATTTTATTTATCTTGAGCCCAATTTCATTTAGCTTCCCTAGTTCTATATCTGTAACCCTAAATATTATATTCAAGTGGGACTAATTACTCTGTTTTTGCACCTGCGCGCATAAGTACATTCGTAAATAACATAACAGCAAAGGTGATAATTTCTGTCAAAGTAACCCAACTTCCTTATTAACTCATTTTTTTGAGTCAAATTAAGTGAAATAGGTTTGTATGACATGCAGTTTTGTAGGTATTTTAGCCTGCTTTCATGGCAGAACACTCTTAACAGATCTGTTGTTTTCCTCCTACAGAATGAATCCAAAAGCAAACGTCCCAAAAGTGCAGATGCTAAAAAGGAAAAGGATGATTCAAACTCTGATGCAGAACAAGGAATCCACAGTGGGAAGCCTGAAGTGAATTCAAAACAATATGCACAAAGTGCCAAGCCTTCAGAGCCACCCAAAGACTACATCCATGTGAGAGCAAGGAGAGGCCAAGCTACTGATAGCCATAGTCTTGCAGAGAGGGTAAATTCCCTTCATATTTCATCATGAGGAAGAACTGTATTTATATTTTTTCAAAACATAGATACAATTCAAGTCCTTGAGCACAGAATTAGCTGAGTCCAGCGTTGAATGGCCGTTTCAAAACTCAGCTCCTAACTATAGTTAAAGAGATCGAAATCCTTTCAAAGATCAAACAAGGATAGATGATTACAAAATGTTAAAACAACATTGTTCTAATTTTACTGCTTAAGAGTCATGTTCTTACAGAGAAAGGGAAAAGAACATTAGTTATTGGCTGATGCAAAAAAGATAAAGCATATCAGTTTTTGGGGGATGAGTATGCCTCTGTAAAATTTGTCAGAGTCATACAATATGTTGATGAAAACCTGAAAATTAGAGGAGCTATAAGTTTGTCCTCTGAATGACAGGTGCGAAGAGAAAAGATCAGCGAATGTATGAAGCTTTTGCAAGATCTTGTTCCTGGATGTAATAAGGTAGTGTAGACTCTAAGCCGGAGCTTTTGATCGTCATGGAAGCACGGAAAGCGGAGAACAGTTGACGCAGAGCAGAGGTGCACCGCAAAACAGGGACCGGGGTGGACCGGGGTTTTCAAGAACACAGTGCGCCATTACTACTGGGTTTATGAATGCATAAGCTTCCGAAGAAAACGTCACTAATTTCTCAAACGCCAACTAAAAATTAAGTAGCCGCAGAACGGCACAATGAGTATGATCGCGCTTTCAGAACTCTGCGGTTATGCCCGCCCGACGCCAGGTGTCAGCCTGAGAATCAAAGGGACGACGAAAGTCCCTTTCAAAGGAAGGCCTATCGGCCTAAATATAATTGTTTTTTAAAGATAGAATAATAAATTATAATCATAAACACATTTGCAAAACACTACTCATGAGTAGATATAACTGTATTGTTCACATTTACATGCAATCAATTATAAAACATTTATATACAATCAACAACACAGATTTATGTACAAAGAAGCATATAACCACTACTTTGTTACAATAGACTAAGATGTGGAAGAACTTTGACCTTCACAAATGTTGTTGATAGTAGCACTTGTACTACCCAACAAATGTGTTAGATTTGATTGGAATTTGGGAATGGAAGTAGTGCTCAAAAAAGAGTCTTTGATGTTTTGCAATGTGCCTAAAATGCCCATCATTATAGGTCGTCCTTGAGGAGATTCATTTGTGCAAAGCAAACCCACATTTATCAATGCACTGAGACAATTGAGATCTTTATCTTCTTCAATGCATCTACTAGTCCTCGTTAACAGACCCATGTCCACCACTTCTTGTACTTGGCTTGGAAAACTACTACCCACCCATTTTTGCAAGTTCATTCCTTCCACAAACATGTCATGGGTGGGCTTCTTTCTAGTAAGCATTTCCAATAGCACTATTCCATAGCTATAAACATCACCTTTGGTTGTAACTTGTCCTCCCACTCCATATTCTGCATTCATAGATCCTCATCTTAAGTTTTTTAATTTAAATGGAAAATGTTAAGTAAACATAAGAAAATCATAAGATTGCTTCATATGGGATATAGTTTAAATAATACCTGGAGGAATGTACCCGGTAGATCCTTTGAGTGCATTTGTGGAAGTGAGAGCTCCATCTTCATTATTTGCAAAACATATAGTAGCAATGCCAAAGTCTATTAAATATGCAGTCATATCTTCACCCAACAACACATTGTTGGGTTTCAAATCACAATGAATCACTTGCACAAAGCAATGATGATGGAGATATGTCATGCCTTGGGCGATATCTATTGCTATATTCAACCTTTGAATCAAATTCAAACAACTTTGTTCTCCATCATCGGGATATAACCACTTTTCTAGGCTTCCTTTTGGCATTAATGGAAATATCAAAGCTTTGATTTGGAGATCTGAATAGCAAGTTATGACCCGAATCAAATTCCGGTGTCTAACTCTACCCAAAACTTTGCATTCTCTATCAAAACTCTTTTGAGCCCCTTCATTTTGTAGATTGAGAAGCTTGACAGCAACCATTGTGCCATCATTCAAAATCCCTTTGTACACTTTTCCAAAACTACCAATTCCTAACAAGTTTGCATCACTAAATTCATTTGTTGCAATGACGAGCTCTGCGTAGGAGATTCTTCGATGCCCCACATTTAATGATGGACCAGTCTCTCTCTGAATATTTCTCCTACAATTCTTTCTCCACAATATTGCAAGAAACAAACACAATACAACAATTGCTACAACAACAACTAGTATGATAACTCTTTTGAGATTCAAAACACTTTTATGTTTATGAGCATAGCACGGTGGTAGATTTACCCAAGGTCCACATAGACCAAGATTTCCCATAAATGCTGTGGCGCCAATATTTTTGAAAACTCCTTCTTTAGGAACTTCCCCTGACAACTTGTTAAAAGAAAAATTCAAGTGATGGAGCATTGTGAGATTTGCTAGTGATATAGGTATTCCACCCGACAAATTGTTGGAGGAGAGATCTAGGTTTTGAAGACTTAGAAGTTCACTGATTGACACTGGAATTGGACCTTCAAGTGCATTGTAAGAAAGATTCAGATATGCTACTTCTTTACAGCTTCCGACGATACTTGGAATGTAGCCAGTTATTTGATTTGCCGAAATATCTATGGCTTGAAGCATATCAAACTTTCCTAGTTCTAAAGGTACATGGCCACTTAACAAATTATTTGACAAGTTGAAATAGAAGGCTAAATTTGCAAGGCCTGCAAGCTCTTGAGGTATGTGCCCACTAAACTTGTTGTATGATAGATCTAGCAGTAGTAAGTTCACACATTTCCCTAAATTTGCATTTATATCTCCTGATAACTGGTTATGACTAAGATCTAAATATCTTAATTGCTGGAGGTTGGCCACAAAATCAGGGATTTTTCCTGACAAATTATTTCCAGAAAGATGTAAGAGACCTAAGCTCTTTAGCTGCCCAATTTCCATTGGAATGTTTCCTTGTAAGTTATTGGAATCCATATATAACCTCTCCAACTTCTGAAGCATATTAACTGAAGATGGGATTGACCCTGTAAAATAATTACGTCCGAAATTAAGGAATGTTAGGCTACTTAAATTTCCAATAGCCGGAGGTATTTCTCCAGCTAATTCGTTGTGACCCAAGTGTAAAGAGTAGAGTTTTGTGGAGAGGTGGCCTATAGAAAACGGCAATTGCCCAGTGAAGTTATTCTCAGATAAGTCTACCTCTTGTAGATCAGAACAGTTACTAAGAGCAGTAAGAATGGGGCATCTCATGGTGTTGCCGCTAATAAAGTAATTCCCGGCCAAGTCAAGCACCTGGAGATGTGTCAATTTACCCAACTCCATAGGCACTATTCCGCTGAGCTGATTCAGTGATAATTCAATCAATTGTAACTTGGTACAATTGAGGAGGGATGAAGGAACGCTGCCACTTAGCTGATTATCAGCCAGATAGAGAAGCATTAACTGGGTGGTCTTCTTGGTACACAAATGCGACGGAATGTGGCCAACTAATTGGTTAACCGCTATATCCAATAGTTCAAGATTGGTGCAGTTGGACAACCAAGACGGAATGCGTCCCGTGAGATGGTTCTCAGACAGATCAAGAACGATGAACTGGCTTAGCCTACCCAATTCGGAAGGGACACTGCCGTGAAGGTTGTTGCCCCCCAAATATAAGTACTGCAAAGAGGATATGTTTCCCAAACAGCCCGGGATTGTTCCCGTCAAATTGTTAGGTGCCAAGTACATGGTTGTTAGGTTGGGGAGAAGGCATAGTTGTGGGGGAATGTTTCCCGTGAGGTTGTTAAAAGAGAGAGTCAAGTTCCGTAAACTGCGACAATTAGCCAGAGTGGGCGGAATGGAACCCTGGAGTTGATTCCTAGACAGGCGAAGCATCTTTAAGCGAAAGAGGGTTCCCAATTGATAGGGAATTTGACCGTGGAAACTGTTATTGCGAAGGCTGAGTACTGTAAGAAAGGAGAGATTGGCGAGAAGGGGAGAGATTGTACCTTGTAATCCCATGCTTGTAAGATTGAGGGAAACGACTCTCTGCCTGCGCCTGCTGCATATGATACCCGTCCACTGGCAGAATGAAACATTTGGCATCCAAGACGTGGCTAAGGACTGGTAGGGATCATATGTGATTGCAGACTTGAATGCAAGCAGAGCGTGTTGATCGGAAGCATTGGTGAGACGAGGAGGATAGTGAGGGAAATGGGCGATGGGTGTGGAAAAGACAAAAGGATTGAGAAAGAGAATGAAAGAAAGGGTGGCGAGGAGAAGCATTATGGTAATCTGCATCTCTTGCGTGACAGAAAGAATGGTTTTTGATGAGAAAATGGAGATGCTATATAGCTGCTGCATTGAGTGAAGAGACTCGAATTAAGAATGGCAAGAATCTTTTCGAGATGTGGTGATTGAAGACGACCGCCTAAAGATTCTTCGCCCAACTCGCTCAAACGTCCAATTCGTCCAATTTTAGATGCCGTTGAAGACTGTTCGCCCAACCAGCTCAACCGTTCAATTTTAAATGAGATTGAAGAGGACCCCTGAACGTTATTTGAGGTATTGAAGAATTGGCGTGGAGGATATAATTTGAGGTATTGAAGAATTTATAAATGTAGGAAGAATTATTAAATCCTAAAAAGTAGGAAAATTGGCGTGGTATAATTTCAGGTATTGAGTGGAAGACAAAGTCATGGATTTTGCTTTGACGAGTGCATCCCGATGTTTTTGGGTGTCTCCATCCCCACTTAAATTAATAAAAAGAAGTGGAAAATTAGGAAGAATTATTAAACACGGCTCGACAATATCATGATTCATAAAATTAGGAAGAATTATTAAATCCTAAAAATTAGGATGAATTTTTAAATGAAAACAATAAATCAATAAATCATTAATCATGATTTCGGGGTTTGATTGTGGGGCAAATGAGTGGAACGCGTGGAAAATTAGTTGACGTGATGAGTGGAAGACGGGAACAGAGAGGTGTGAAAGTCTTTGGGAATTTGATTGAAGAGGACCCCTGAACATTAATCCAATGCTCGGCGGCCCAAACTTCCAAAGCTTCTACATCTCGTGGAAGACCAGCAGCCCCCATATTGTCGTAATACATACGGAAAAACAGAAAATGCAGTTTTTCCAAATTGTGGCAATACATACCTGTGTTGATTCAAGATACGTTAGAAAATGGAGTTTCTTTGTCCACGTATTCAATAAATGGAGTTATCTAACAATTTCCTCGCACCTTCTTCGTATATAGCTGCTGCATTGAGTGAAGAGACTCGAATTAAGAATGGCAAGAATCTTTTCGAGATGTTCCGGTGGGTTAATTTTCCGAAAAGAAGACGGCAGTTACAGGCCAAAATTTGAAGTTTGACCTTTCCAAAGAAGTAAGAAAAGAATATTACATTTCAATAAAATTATCATTAGTTGCATAACCCGTGGCGCAAGGCAAATTAAAGCTTTCTTCTATTTGAAGTTTGAATAAATGGAACGATGATGTTTTACTTTTACCGTAAAAGAGGGGAAGGAATACGGCATTTGCACTCCATAAAATCCGCACTCCATAAAAATCAATTAAAAGTCAATATTATTTAAAACGTTAACGTAAATATTACTTCAATGTACGGCAAACTAAATTGTAAAATATCTAACACACCCTAAAATAAATAAATAAATCCATAAAATTAATCATATATCTTTCCCACTCAGTAAAATGTCTATCCAATTAATAAAAAATCTAACCCACCCTAAAATAAATAAATGTGGGTCTATAAAATTAATCATAAATATTTCTCCTTGCCTCTCAGTAAACGAAAGTCCATCCAATTAATACAAAATCTTTCTCCTTATCATTTGGTGACGAAATGCCTTTTTTAACGAAATAAAAGTAACGAATTACCTTTTTTTTATCACATTCCGTTATGGAAATTGCTATATAAGTTTAAATGTTGTATTTAGATAAATTAAAAAATATTAATAAAAATCATATATAAAAGTTTTATTATAGAAATGATAATACGGCTTTCTAAAAAATATGCATAATCCTATTAAAAAAATATATATTTTCTTAAGAAAACACATAAATGAGCACATTTACATTTCTTTCTGATTTTATTAAGATAATAAGACAAAGTAAAACCTAATTTAGGTCAAAATGACCGTTTTAGTTATTTATTTTAGTTTTTTTGGTTTGGGTATTCAATAATGGTATGCGTCTTTATATTCTTCTATTAATTAATAGTTTTGGTTTAATAATAGTTATTTCTTGTAATATTTATGGTAATAAACAAGCTTAGTTTATAATTAGAATGAAAAGTATTATATTTTTTATCCATAATTTATAATTAAAATAGAAATTCATTTCTTATTTTTGGAAATGTTTAGAGAAAAATTAAGATCTAAACACTCCAACCCTTTGACCTTTTGACAATGCTAAAACTCAAACACACTAAGAAAACTTTCCTATGATAAAATCAAATATTTAGTTCCTAATAAAACTTTCCTCTAATAAAATGAAATATTAGAATATTTAGTTTCTAATAAAACTTTCCTTAGCTGGAAAGATAAAGAAAGGGAAGGGGGGATCCATCCCATTCCAAATCAGATTCCAATCAGGGCGGCAAGAAGAAGCACATGACGAAGATTAAATGTTTTCACTGTCATGAGTTGGGACACTATGCCAGAAAGTGTCCGCACAAGAAGGCTGGTAAGAAGCCCTCAGGAGGAGCGGAAGGTGAAGTTTTTGCTTCATAATTTGAACTGGATTTCACCCTCATCACTTGCATGCTGACATCAGTGATGGATAGTATGTGGTACCTAGATAGTGGAGCCTCATTCCATATGACCGGAAACAAAGAGTTCTTCAATGACTTGGAGAAGAAGGACCTCCATATGCACATCGAGATGGGAGATGATGGGAGGTATAGTGCGACCGACATCGGTACTGTTACCTTTCAGAGGGAGTCTGGGACTCCTCTCACATTAAAAGATGTCATGTATGTTCCGGGTTTGAAGAAGAATTTGGTTTCAGTTTCCATATTGGAGGACCGTGGCTACGATGTTATATTTAGCAAGGGAAAGGATTTCCTACATCATATAACCTCAAGACAGGAGAAGCGGATCAAGGTTTGGGTGAAGAACCTCTACAAATTGGATGTAGAAGATTGCGTTGCTTTGAGCACTAAAGTAGAGAAGGTGTAGAGTCAGGACATCGGTGAGTAGTGGCATTGAATATTGGGTCACTCACACCATTGAGCTATGTTATTCTGTCGGAATAGTATGTTGGCACTTAGATCAAGTTTCAAAAAGAGAGGGCTTTATTTCTAGGCAAATATTAGATATTAATCAACAACCACAACTACAAATCATAGGTATGGCCATTGTGCTTCATATGCTCTTGTCCAGTTACAGTGAACAATGTTAAAAAAAGCCTAATAACACTTGAGGGAGCCCCCTCTAGTTTGAGGTCCAACTTGTACCTAAAGTTTGGACATGTTGGTTTCTTGACGCAGTTTTGCAGCCAAGAACTTCGTTCGAGAAAAAGATAAAACATTTTGCGCCATTGTCAGGGAGTGAAGTAATGAATAAATCTTTCCCCAAAGATCGATCAAGACTATATCTACTCTTTGCTGGTGAACAAGGAGTAGGAATTTGATATTGTTTGTAATTCCTTCACCTGGTAGCTCCATTTTGTTTATATGGCGATTCCAATGGGTTATCAATTCCACTAGTTCTAGAGGTCATATGCCAAGTTTACTAATGTACTTGTGCAAGGCTCACTGATGGTTGCAGTGATTGTGAAAATTTCTACTCCAAGGAACCCCTACTGCAGCAAAACTGAATCTAATTCACCTACTTGATTTTAATAGACATTATCAAGTTATTCTCTGAATACTGAAGAAAATTACTTCTGCAGCCTAAACTACTTTAAAAACAAAAAACTGAGCAAAGAACAAGATACATAAGACACAGTTATTTTTGGACAAAATAGTCCCGGGAAAAACCCAATGCAGGAAAAATGGTGCAACAACTCTGAGGGTTTTATATTATTAAGTAGTAATTCTGAATACAAATGTTGGATGCCCTCCCAGCAATCTAGTGATATAGAAACTACAATGGAAAAAAAACTGATTGAGTTTTTCCTCACTTCACCTAGCATATTCCATTTGATCTGGCAGCAAAAATGACTAACCTCGACTACTTCTGCATTAGTCCTGTGTAGGCCCTGCGTTAACCTTACATGCTCTACATCAGCTTTGCAATGTCTCTTCTGCCTACTGCGCCAACCTTCCCAGTTGTTCTGACAATTCCGATTTTCTGCGTGGAGGGAAACTTCTGCTTCTACGCTGGCCCTTCTGGCTCTGCGTCAGGCCTACATGGGCCCAGATTGGCCCAACTTCAGTCCTCTTAACTGCTTTTCTTCCTTTAGTATCTTCTCTCTGCCTCTCTGTTAGTATTGTTGAACTATCCTTGCCCCTCTGCTACAACTGATTGCTCAGGTCGAATTCTCAGCTTCCTAGCCCGAGAAATCAAACTCCAGATCAATTTGTTCTCTCCGTGTGTTTCTAAATGAACCCCAAGCCTCCTTATTATACTTTTCTCATTGAGACTTCAACAACCGAGATTAAGTCTCTTAGAAATGGCTAAGATTAAAACTTGACTTGATCTGCCTTCTAAATCATTCTCACCCATACTTCGATTAATACCCCTTAATATTTTAATTTTTTTAAGTTTAGACTTAGGAACCCCATTAAAAATATTAATTATTTTGATAAAATACAATCTCGGTGGAATTTTACCAAACAATTTCTAGGTTATTTAGAACTCATTTTCCTTAGCCTCTCCACCAATTTTCAAGTCTAGAACACTTCTGATGCTACCAAAAACTAACACTCCCTCTTAGCGAGGAAAGTGCTCTAGAAACGATGTCCAATTGCATGTTGCTCTATCTCTGAAGCACCTCCTTTTCGTAATGTTTCTTTCACCAACATTGTGATGTTGTTGCTACTGTACTGCTGCCCATGACACTGCCACTGCCACTACTGCATCTATATTACAACTCCCTCTCAAATGTTGCATCTTCTATGTTGCATCTGCTATGCTGCTAACACTGCATTCATACTGCAACTCAGTTGCTGAGAGAAGAAACTAAAAACCATCCGAAATTAACTAAATTTAATTATGTTCAACATAATAGCAGGAATGTTGGAATCTGACGGCTCTAGTCTCCAACCCTCTGAATCTTTTGTGTTGTTGTTGACTCCTGCACTATGCCATCTACACTGCTTCTAACCTTTCTCTGCGCTGATCAGCTCCTAGTCTCAGGCTATTATATCTATCTCTCCAAACAATCACTGCATCATCTGACACCAAACCCATCTCGCTATTGCTGAATCTTAGGCTCCCATAGCAAGGAATTGATCTAAGAGGTGGACTCCTTAAGGATCTTTCCCACATGTAGTCCTCCTGACTACAGCTCAATATCGCCCCATTTCCCTCCTGGAGATGCCTGGGCACTCATGGTAAACTCATATTTGTCAATTTTTGTTGGAGTAGCCTTAGGATCATGTTTCTCATCCTTATCCTTTTGATTCAAAGGACATTGGGATGCAAAGTGGCCCATCTCACCACATCTAAGACATTTCACCTTTGAAATGTCCTTCTTTCGCTTATGCTTCTGTTGTCCCTTTGATGCTAGAGTTGCGTTCTCCTCCTCCTCCTCCTTGGTCTTCATGCCACTCCCACTGCTGCCATTAAGGTTGACCTTTATTAGGTCCTTCCTTAATTCCTCATGTTGAAGGGCTTCCCACATCTCCTCCGATTAAGTTATTCTTTCCCTACCCAATATGCTTTGGAAGAAGACTGTCCATCCATATGAGACTCCATTTAGGGTTGTCCTTACCATCACAGTATACTGAGGAGTAGACCCCACTGCAACAAGCTAGTCTCTGGTGTCCTAAAGACATTGAAGATAGGAGTTAACCCCTTCTCCCTTCTACATTAATGTCCATTGCAACTTTTGTTCTAGGTACATCTTACATTGTTCGGAAGAGCCTTGATATTGTGAAGACAAAGCTTCCCACATCTCCCGGGCTATATCTTTGTCATGCATGTGTGAGACTCCATGACCTCGAACTCCATCGGGTATGAAACTCTTCACCTTCCCCTGCTCAGCCTTGTACTTCTTCTTCTGATCATTATCAGTGGGAACAACCACAACACTCTTGACATAGTCTTCGAGATCGTACTCCTCTAGAACAACTAAGACTATGGTATTCCATATGACATAGTTGGAAGCTCCTTCCAATCTATCCTGATCTTTGAGCCCATGTGATGCCATCTCATCCAATCTGTTGAATTGACTCCTCTAGTCATTGCTCAGCTGCCCAGAGAGAAATTCGAACTTTTTGGCAAAAAATTCTCTGAGGAGAAAATTCCCCTTCTATGTTTCTTTTCTCTTTTCTGATGGATTTCTGCCTCGACAGAAACTGCGCCCTTCAAGCACCGCGATGAGGCTCTGCATCACTCCCTTTGCCTCTACAAACTGATGAACCAGAAATCGTACCTCTATGTCGACTCTTTCAGAGAGAGATTTCCTTGGAATATCTTCTTCCCAACAAGGACTGCGCAATCCCTTCAAGGGGATTTGAATTACTGCCAAATGTCGGTACAACAGCTCTGAGGATTTTCTATTATTAAGCAATAATTTTGAATACAAATGTTGGATGTCCTCCTCGCAATCTAGTGACAGATAAAATACAATGGCGGAAAAACTAAGTGATTTCTACCTCACTTTACCCAGTTGATCTAGCAGTAAAACTGGTTAACCCTGACTAATTCTGCATTGGCCTTGCGTAAGCCCTACATTGTCTCTTCTGCCTACTACGTCAACCTTCACAGCTGTTCCGGCAGTTCAAACTTTTTGGGTGGAGGGAAAATTCTTCTACTGCGCTAGCCTTTTTAGCTCTGCATCAAGCCTACATGGGCCCAAATTAGCCCAGCGTTAGGCCTACGTGGGCCCAGATTAGACCAAATTTAATCCTCTTAGCTGCTGTGATGCCTTCAGTAGCTTCTCTCCACCTCTCTGTCAGTACTCCCGAACTATCCCTGCCCCTCTGCTACAACTGATCACTCAGTTCAAATTATCAGCTTCCTAGCCCCAGAAATCAAACTCCAGATCAAATTTTTCTCTCAGTTTGTTTCTAAATGAACCCCAAGCCTCCTTCTTATATTTCTCTCGTTGGTACTTCAACAGCCGATATTAAGTCTCTAATCAACGGCTAATATTAAAACTTGAATGATCCGCCTTCTAAATCCTTCTCACCCATATTTTGATCAATACCCATTAAAATTTTAATTTTCCTAAGTTTAGACTTAGGAACCCCATTAAAAATATTAATTATTTTAATGAAATACAATATGGGTGGAAGTTCACCAAACGGTTTCTAGGTCCTTTAGAACTCATGTGCCTTAACCTCTCCACCAATTTTCAAGGTTAGAGCACTTCTGATGCTACCAAAAACTAATAGTCATCAGTATATTTATCTTCCTATTGAGGAAAACAACTATGTAGTCTTCAGGGTTGGAGTTTATTTGGTGATTTTGAGTGATTGGAACCTACAGAGACCGAAGGAGTTCCTTCAAAGTCCCACTATAGGGGTTTCATTCTTTCAGCCCGCTACAACAAATGAAAGACGTCGAGGTGGAGGGAGCTCTGAAGCCCCCTCCTTTCGGGATATGGTAGCTGGTAAGAACAAGGAGCCATAAACCTTTTTTTCACAAAGTTCACAAATTATAATGTATTTCACTCTTTAATAATAGCCCAATCATCGAGAGAGGCAAGGCAGGGAAACAAAAAGGAAGCAGAAGGTAAGTCTGCAAAGGAGGCCATAAAAAAAACTTCAACCTTAAGGGAAGATAAGGAAGCAGAGGTAGAACACACACATTCAAGACAACCACAAAGAGAAAAAGAAAAAACCAAAAACAACTGCGATTGGAAGGCAAAAAAAATTATGGTTCTCGAAATCCAGAAGCATGCAGTTATATGCACGACATTCATGGGCATTTGGCCCATTGAGAAAGCTTTGAATTGGTGGATACAAACAAAATGGAAACCAAAAGAAGAGCTCAGGCTGTAACTGGGATCAAAGGGATTATTCATAGTTATTTTCAACCTCCTCGAAGACAGAGATGATTTTTTGAAAGGAGGTCCTTATTTTTTCAACTCGGCTAGGCTCTACATGAGATTCTGGAAGGAAAATTAAACCCCAAAAAAATAAGATTTCACAAGATTCTCAATGTGGGTTAGGCTATACTCAGTTCCCATAGATTATTGGGCACCATCATTACTTAAAGGCATAGGAGATGAACTAAGAGAATACATAAAAATGTCAGAAGGCACTAAAAATGGCCACTATGTTTCCTACACAAGAATATGTGTATACATAGATGTCTCAGAAGCCCTACCTGAGGCAATAAAGCTAGTATTTAGAGATGAGTTTTGGCTTCAAAGCATTGACTATGAGAATATACCATTCAGATGTAGGAAATGCGATGAAAACGAACATATATTCTGAGACTGTCCCCAAAATAAGGCTACACAAAGCAACGAACAAGCTCAAAGGAAAAAAGATGAGCAAGGTTTCATAAAAGTTGGACCATGAAACTATCATAACAAGAAGGCATAGGGAAAACAATATCAATACCAAGTAATTAGTAAAAATAAATATGAAGCACTACAAAAAGTACAAGAAGACCCTCCCTTAGATAACAAGAATGAAGAAGAAACTATTGGAAGTATCCAAAACTTAGGAAATCAAGAACAAGGGGAATGGTTTTTCAGGCTATAATTCTTGTGCATCCTGAAGATAGCCTAAAACCACATTCATAACCAAATGGGGAACATATGCTTACCAGAAGATGTCTTTTGGATTGATAAATGATCAACCTACATTCCAAAGAGCCATGGATATCACTTTCAAAGGTTTGATCAATAAATTAGTTGTTATGTACTTTGAAGATATTATAATCTATTCAAAAAAGAGGAATAATCATCTTCATGACCTAAAAAAAATCTTTGAAAGATGCATAAAATTTGGAATCTCTTTAGCTCCTAAGAAGTCATTCTTTGCTCTTAGTGAAGGTAATCTTCTTGGCTTTATTGTTTCCAAGGAATGAATTTGCATAGACCCAGATAGGATTAAGGTGATTTCAGAAATTCCCTTGCATCAAACAAAAAATCCATGCAATCCTTTCTTGGTGAGATCATTTTTTTCAAATGAGTTATCCCTGAATTTCACAAATTACATTTCCTTTACAAACCATGATAAAATAAGGTAGTGTGCAAATGGGGAATAACTAAAAGAAAGTCTTTTGAATCAATAAATAAATCCATCATAGATGCTCCTTCATTATCAACACCCAATTTTTCTGAATAATTTGTTCTATATAATTTTGCTTCTTAACACTCCTCTGTAGCAGTTTTGGCCCAACCAAATGAAGAACAAGTTGAAGCTCCCATTGTCTTCTTTAGTTATAATCTACAAGGAGTTGAATTAAACTATTGAGAAGTGGAAAAACAAGATTATGTGGTTTTTAAGTCAATAAAACATTGCATACCTTTCTCCTGAAATTACATACGAAAGTAATTGTTCCTTTCCCAATAGTTAGAAAATCTCTTATTTAGAGAGGATTATGAATACTTTATTATATTTTTGGTGAGGGAAAATATATTCAAAATGGTCAAATATCTTTATATAGAAATAAATAACAAATAAAACGATTTATAAATTATTTCGTGAGGATTAAGAAATGTGTGAAATTGAAATAATTATTAAATAGTGATTTAACAATTATTCCAAAAGTAGAATTAAAGAATAATAAACAAATAATGATTTATTTAATTATTCCTAGGTGATTTAGTCATATTTGACAAGGAATACTTATCAAATAATGATTTAATAATTATTCATAGAGAAAATTATATAAATAAGGATTTATTCATTTTTTTTGGTCAAGTAAGAGTGGATCCTTCAATTAACCAAAAAAAGATTACATATGGTACATGTCTTTACAAGTGTAAAGACCAGCAAAAGATAGACCCCTTTGGTTAACAAACAATTGGGTCATCAAAACTCAAAATCATATATCGCATCGCGGAGTTACAAAGACTCAAAAGCATATGCACACAGGATTCCCGACATGCGATGTGATTTCCCTTTTCCACCATTAATCTCATTTTCCAAATCAACGGCTATTACATGATCGCATTGCACCATCATGTGATTTCATCGCCCTCACATGCGATATGCGAAAACAACTGGACTTCAAAAAAAAATTGAAACCGCGCTGAAAATCTTCTCGAGTCTGCACGCCTAAGCTTCATCGCTCAATCTCCACCGTCGAACTTGCCTTCAATCCGACAGTTTATACTTCCTCTGATCAACTGAACTACTCGGTGATCCAACGTCGTAGATCAAAACCCATTTGATCCAACGGTCCACAATGACATCGCATCGAACCACTTACATGACATTTAACATCCTTACGGAGCCGATAAGGATTAAACCACTTTAATCTATAAATGTTTGGGTCCGCCCTTGAGGTTAACGTTTGATCCCTTATGGCCTGATATCCGTTGGATGATGAAGGCCATTAAATCCTATGGTCTGCAGCCCTTCATCTTAGTATACGGGTGAACCAGCTCTCGACCCCCATAGTTGACTATGACGTAAGCATTGACTGTGGGATCGATGGTCAGGATTTACTGCGGCATTTCAAACAGTCTCTAGGACTTCTGCTCTCTCCTACTCCCGCTAGTCTACTAATCACCATCAATCTGATGGTCCATATTGATTCTCACCTTTCAACATCCATTAATACTTAGATTGAATCTCTGTCGTTCATTTCTTAGCTCCATCTTATGCGACTTTATCCTGGCCGCCTATCACAAACAAAACTCGTCCATTGATGATCTAGATCCAATGGTTAATGTGCATCAACACTTCACTTCTTCGCTCTTCTCTTCATTTGAGTTTTTACGGTTAGGAGTTACTGTGGCACTTCAACCAGGCTTAAGGGCTTCTGCTCTCTCCTCCTTCCACTACTCTTTCTCCTACTCATTGTTCATGGTCTGGAAGTGCTCCATATCCTTGGCAGCATGACATTGACAATCATCATGTAGTTTACCAGAGGGTATAGAATCCCAATTGTACCAAATATAGATTTCCTTACATAGCACTCCTTCATTCGCCGGACGATCAACTAACATGTTAGCTTTTCTTCGCACATGATCGAAGTTGACAGTTCTCAGGGTTGGCAAGTGGAAATGAATACGCTGAAAGACCTACAATATCCTCCAATGTTTCGACACTTTTCCAAGTACCGTTCCATTACACATTTTCTTGGCTGCATTAATGACCAATTCAGAGTCAGCTTCAATGATGGCATTGTGTAAATTTGACTCTACCAGGATTTCCAAGCACTGCTGAATGCCATGAGCTCCACTCTGTTATTAGTTGCAATTCCCAAATGACTATGAAATATATCCTTTATGTGCCCCTACTCATCTCTTATGACACCACCCAATCCAACCATCCTTGGGTTGCCCTTAGAAGCCCCGTCTATATTGATTTTCAAAAAACCACAAGGAGGAGGCTACCAAATATCTTT
>APFE031036773.1:107539-155426 GCA_000404065.3 Pinus taeda | reverse complement strand
TCAAAGAATTGTTCATTTATGTAATGTAAAGGAGGTTGCCCCCTCGAAGAGGCTGAATTCTAAGGCGTGGATCTCTCTTTTCTATCTTTTTGTGAGCTGGTTTCATAACACTCTCTATCATCCATGCTTTATCCTAGCATCCACGAACCACACGACTTTCATATTGTGGATGCATCCCTCAGCGTTACCTATCATAACATAAACATAAGCATAATACAAGCATACAATATCAATTCATATCCACATGATACTGAACTCATACATTTTTCATGACTACTCTTCCAAATTAACTCCTCATATGATCAAGAACCTCTTCATGTCATTTTCCTATGTAAGCAATCATTCCTCCACAAGAACAATTCCTAATGACCCTATCAGACAATGACATAGATACATAGATACATAGATACATACATATATAATCATTACCATAAAAGAATCATCATCTTGTCAGACAACACCATACATACATAAATGTACACATAGTTAGCATTAATAATCATGATCCATGACGACCATGTCAAACATGAAATACATACACACCTACATGTACAAAAATCAACATAATCGTGATCATAACATAATTACTAGACATAAAGTTCAAGGTTAAGAGAAATTCCCTTATTCATACACAACATTGAGAACAATCATTCCCAAGATATAATCCAAGGCAACTGACACCTCAGATCCATTTTATTTTCCTTTTCTAGTTACCTTTCTCATGACTATGCTACCACCATCCATTTACCACAATGGACCCAACCAGTCCACCGATTTTCCTTGTCTTACCTTCTAATGTGTTTACTCATGCGCCAAGCTTCATCTGTGTCTTACATTTCCTGTTTAGTCCCACACATCTCTCCCCGAGCTCCATTAACTTTCCTCTTTCCCAATCAATTCCCAAGGCACTCAAAACATAAAAGGAAATGACAAGAAACAACCAAGAAGGAAACCATGAAACCAATAACGACACCACAACCCAAGTGGCATGACCATGCATAAGATGCAAACAAAATCACAACCAAGCACAACAAAGCACCAAAATCCCAAAAGCACAATACTAGCAACGAACACCATGACTCAATCCCCATGGTTCCCAAGGAAAGCTCAACCCGAGCCTTCTTCAAGATTTCATGGAAATCGCTTCACCATGCAATCCCTTGCATCATACTTCCATCTACACATAACTGTCAGTGCATAAATAAATATAACTATACATTGGTTACCTTACCTTGTTGTGCCAAGCACGCTTCCTGCAACTAAACACATCTACACCATTTGATAGATCCTCCTACAACTAGAGACTAGCTAATATACCTGTCAAGTACATGTTCATGACTATAACAAACATATCCACATAATTTTAGACAAAATCAATGTTAAGAAGACTCATTGTATGCAAGGTACTCATTCGCTTGGAATTATGATTTCCAAACATAGCCAAAGGAATTCTTGTCCAATTCCTTTCTTTTACCCTTTTTACCTCATTGCAATCAAGGCTTACTATGTACTGTCAGATCACCCAATTGTTAGTTATATAAACATATCAATTGTTACCTTGTCACGCTAATACCTAACATGTTACCCTACAATTGCTCACACATGTCAACCACATGTTCCAAATATCAAGAAAATCATATCTATCAATTTTGAAATCAACCTTTTCCAAGACTAACAATCATGTCATAATTCATAGTCCTTAGACACAATCCTACAACCTTCACCTACTACACTCAAGTACATATCAACTGTATCAACACATATGTATTATTACACTCATCTTAAAACAAGATCATTGGAACAAATACTCATATTATGCAATTAATCAAACATTCAAACAACTTAAAATCATACCATGTTAAATAAATCAACTATATAACATAATAGACACCAAACACTCAACATCAAATAGACAACATAATCAAGAATGAAGCACCAAGTATACTACATAAGAAAACTCAAACCTTAGTGTAACTTAGGTGGGGCTATCTTGTCTGCACAAAAAATATAGTTAGAAAGATATAACTTTACAACATGTCAACTCAAACATAAATAAGATCACGATATCCATAACACTAACTAACTAGCATTTTCACATCATAAACTCATAAGAATTTATCATTTACACCTAGAAATCATACATATATGATCAGTCTAGATTAGTAACACACAATCCAACACAATAAGTTGACTCATGCATGAATGTTGTAGCCATAAATATCTGCATAGGTCAAACCAGGTTAACACAATATATTTAACATCAAGATATTCAATGCAATGAACATAACCATCATGCATATGACCAATCCAAATTAAAACATCAAGATTCAATGAAATAACCCAAATCATCAAGTTAATAGGACATAACAACAATAAGTTATATATCATGCTCATCAACAACATAAAACCTAATCGTCAAGCTAGTTGTCATATAGCAACAACAATTTAACCTATAAAATACTAATAAAAAAGATATGATATAAAATAATCATCAAGTTATCTAACCTAACCAACAATATCAATCCTTACAACCACATGTTAATATCATTCTTGACTAACTGACTAATGTGCATATGACTATGCTAATCAATTATCATCTATCGCGTACGTAAACATAACATCAAAAGACATGTATATAACCCTATTTCAAATAAAATCCTTAACTTACATACCTGAATGCCAAATATACAATACATGTATGATGATCTACTCTTGCCTCGAGGTCCAATGCTACAACTTCACTTTAATTATGTGCATCTCCAATTCTATCTCAACCAACACATTAGCATCATAAAAACCAATAGCACACTCATGACCTAAATTGCATACCATGACTTCACAAGCCATTTTTAACCGACTATTCATGCGTAACTTATGACCAAGACTATATATGCATAACAATTGCATAATTAACCATACACACATGAAGACATACCCCACGACAACACCTTGAACCTTCACATTGTGACATGACTACAACCATGATCAACACCATGCAAATGCAAAAATAGAATGGACTACATGCATAAGTAACACATATGTAACCAATCATGAAAGAATGATCAACACATAGTCGAAGGAGAGCACAACCATGCTCTGATACCACTCTATAACACCCTCCTCCCACATCTACCAAAGCAACCAGCCAGCTGGGGTAAATATGCAATGAGAGGCCACTATGATATGATTTGACCTCCTAAGTAACCTTAAGGAAATGGAATCGATGAAAACACACCATACAGACATCCCTCAGGTGCTTCAGGACCCCAAAGAGCTAATCCACCACTCCAGGTGCCCAATACCTGAGTTAACCTAGCATTTAGGTGAACTAAACCTAGAGTGGCTCCCATGAAAAGGCATGAATGTGACTGTAAACCTATAGTTTCTCCCACAGTACTTACAAGGGAGAGACTACAATCTCTATCAAATATTTCTATGCCAGAGATTGCCAGATTTAAGCCACTTTTTCAGGGATAGTCTCCAAATCAATGCCTAGAACTTGATGAGGCTCTCCAATACATTAAATGACACCAAGGAAAATCATCTAACACAAAACTTGATAAAGGGCTTGACCTATCCAAGCCTAACCATGACAGACATTTTTTCAAACACTTAGTAAATATTCAACCTACAGGTGTAAATAACATATTTGAGCATAAGGGTCTCATACTTATCTGGGATTTTCTATGAAGCATTATCTCCTTATCAGCTTAGCTTCCATTTCAGTCCATTATTTCATAGATACATTGATCATTCAATTTTAAGTAAGAACAAGATGAGAGCCACTCATGGCTGTTGTCATAAAACATGTAAATAACTAGCATAGTAGGGACAGAAATACCAATGAAATCGGAGCCATATGAACCACATATAATTCACCATAATTATCATATAGATACAAGGAAAAATAACCTTTCATTAATGATGCAAAATCCAAACCTGGAATGGGAATTCCACGTTCCACCCGACTGTAGAATGGCTGAGCCAAATCTCTCTTCAGCCATTCACACTCATGCCATATTCCAATAATGAATGTGGGATCTCATAGAACACATCAATAAAAACTCATCCAAGACTTCTAGAGGCCATCCACCTCAACCCATCAAACATTAGTTCCACCTTAGGGTCTGACATCACAAAAACAACATCAAATCAGTCTCTTTCCTAGCCTTCTAGGGCTCCAAAGTGTTTGTTCCAGCCCAACTCCCAAGACTAGTAACTCAACCCACAACTTTTATCGGGCTCTAGAGAATTTGTCCAACCAAGGCTACAAGACTAGCAACTCAACCCACAACGTTTATCTGGCTTCAGATCTTTTTTCCAACCAAGGCTATGGGACTAGTAACTCAATCCACAAAGGGCTCAAGAGCATTTGTCCAACCTAGGCTACAGGACTAGTAACTCAACCCAAGTTGTTCCACAACTCTAGAGTGTTTGTCCAACAAAGGCTATGGGATTAGCAACTCAACAAAAGCCATTACAGGGCTCCAGAGTGTTTGTCCAACCAAGGATTCTAGAAACTAATAGCTTAGCCCAAGCTAACGAAACATGAGAACCAACCAGAAACAAAAAAAAATAAACCCACAACATCATGGTTATCCAGAAAATGGCAAGGGTAGGGAAATCCACTGTTAATGCAAGCAATCCTCCTCCATGCCAATGATAGATCATGACCAAGAAACCACATCCATGTGTTGTGCATGCCAAAACTAGTGAGGAAAAGATACATGCAACTCGATACCTGCAAGAAAAACCCGTTGTAGTTGTTGATATTGATGCCCTCTTGCGCTTTCCTACTCTTCCTTTGCCTTCTTAATCCAAGAATCCAAGTATGCCACACCCTCCAAGGGTTCTCCAAGAAAACTTTAAGTATACAAGAATATGAGAGAGAGCTCCAACACTGAACTAACCAAGTCTTTCCCATTGATCCTCAGAAGCCTTTTTATCAATGAGGCCTCTATTTTATTCATTTTCCATTATTTTCCTCCTCACATGCAACATGTGACGTTTCACCTCCTTTTTCTCCTAATTTCCATTATTTTCATAAATAAAATGTTGATTAATGTCTCATGCCTCTTTCCAAAGCCTTTTCCATTGCCTCTACCAATTTCCTTAGCCATAATAAACCAAATCAACAACCATTAAGATGGTTCACCCACCATTTAGCTTGGAATACATCTCACATCACTGTGGCCTTATATATTTTTACATGGAATTTTCACCAGGTCTGTTACACTTGCCTGCAATATCATCTCCTACAAATCTATCCTATAAGAGATTTGTTATCACTCAGGTTGTCCCTAGGCTCCTTATAGGGATATAGCCGAGGTAACCACAAACCAATCTTTGGATTGCAGGTTCTAGCCCACCTGCAATCAGAGGGGGCTCTCTCTTTATGATTCAACTTTTGTTGATGATTTTAGGCTAGCTTTCTGGCTTCAAGGGAGTGTTGTTTGTGATTGGATGGAAAGTAGGATTCTCGAACAAAGAGGCAAGGTAAGGTGTGATAAGTTTCGAACCATTGGGCATGGAGTCACGGATTGAGGCTTGCTTGCGTTTTCTTGGTCACAAGGGGATACGGAGCGGGATAGCCACACAGGATACAATTATCAATCTGCTGAAAGTACGGAATGAGAATCAGGGATGAAAGGCAAAGGAGAATCATTTCATCATGCTGAAAAAGAGGAGAAATGGATGAATGGGATCTAGGAGCAATTAAGAATTCCTAAACATGCATTCATATGTGAAAGAAACAACGTAAACAAGATCATTTAAGTATACATGCTCATAGCTATTTCTGAAGAAAACATCGAGAAATGCAGAAATTGAACTTAAGGTGTAATGAAACAAATCTTAAGCTATTCTTTTTTCCAGCAATTTAGAAGGCGGAACGGTGGTAACAAACATAAATGTAAACAGAGGAGAGAAACACTTATTGAATCATGTAGAAGCACAGGAATTCCATAATCACTCCTTGGCCAAGAGAAAACATCAATTAGTTTTGCAATCCATGCTTTCAGCAATCTTTGATCATGGAAATTATAACAGTTACAGTGCGAGTCTCTGCTCGGAGAAATTGCTGGAAAGGAGACTAACCAACTACTACCAACCAACCAACCCCTCACAACATCGTTCAGGGTGGTATTTATAAGAAAAATATCAGAAAGACATTCATTACAACTGACCTAAACAGATCTGCTAGAAAAATCTTCAAAAATCTAAGTGTTGCTGGAATTAAATGCAAGTAAATCTTTTTGGCTGCGCTAGGGGCAGCTGGATCAGAAAAGGTGACAATGTGGCCCTTAGGGGCTAGATCCGGTGCTGCTGGAATGATTGTGCTTTGGGGACTGTAGTTCTGCTCTGGTGTGAGTTAAATGAGCAATAATTATGATTTGAGGGCTTCAAGTGGCTTCGCCCTCTTTCTTTGAATCTGCTGGAAGGTATTAAATGTTCTCATGCTTCAGGCCGCTGCTCAAGATTTTTACTGATACTCTTTGCCGCAACATTGATGGCTTCCGTCGTCAACTGATACTCTTTGACACGCTTGATACCTGATGATTTGATCTGATACACTTTAAACTCTGTCACTGATCTGCTGCTGTCTTTAAACCGGATCGCTTTGGCACGATCGGGCGATTTTTGGGCTTTTTCGGTGCACAACGGGCTAAGAAATCAAAAGATTCCCTGAAGATTCCCTGAAACGGCCTATTTCCTGTAGCGATGCGTGATTAGCGCTTCGCGCTAATCGCGCATTGAAAACTGCCTCTGTTTCTTGTTTTGGAGCTCCGAAGTGCGATTTTTCTTCCTACGCGAAGTTTCGGCTTTCTGGCTGCTAACGTCAGCATGACGTCGGCTGTACAGCAGATGACGTCAGCTGTGGTGGGTCCCTGGTACAGAATGACATGGTGAGGTGTTGATACTGGAGGTAATGCGATGAACTAGCTCCGATGCGATTGCGATATCGCATCGGAAGGGAGCGGAGGGTGCTTGAGTTGGACATTTGGCGTTTGCGACCGCCGATATCGCGATATCGCGTCGGGTGGTGACGGATGGGTCATAACTTGCATGGAGATGAAACTAAGATTTGGCGATGCGATCTGGCTTTTAAGGGTCTGCGGAGTGTAAGTTTTGGGCGGAAAGAGAAAGTAGGTGGGTGCGAAGGGCATTTGAGGTTTGGGAAGGAGTCCGATTACCTCAGAAGGATTTTATACTCTGGAAGGAGTCCATTGTATCTGGAAGATGGTTTGAAGGTTGAGGGTTCTTGCTAAGTTTCAGGTAAACTGAGCAATTCCCGGGGGGACTTATGGTTATTTTTCAACCAGGGGGAGGGATATTTATATAGGGGATGATTTACATAATATTAGTAGGGGGATGGGAAAATATAGGGAGCTAAGTAATAATGTTAGTGTTTAATATGGAGGTGGTAAGAAAGTACTAAGTTTAGGAGACCTTAGGCTGTTACAAGGGGGTAGAACCATTCTTTAGAGAAAGTATGGAACAACTTTGAGTAAAGCAGATCTTTACTCAAGCTAGTGTTATGAAAATGATGGAACTTAAGACGTGTCAAGCAGATCTTGACCTCTTTTGGGGAAGTTAGTTAATGATTGGGGAAAGCGGAGAAGGGGAGTTAGTTATACCTCTTTTGAGTATCTCGCATAGAATTATCTGTTGATTTTGTCCTGAATTAGATGACAATTGAAAATCTGGAACTGATCAGCAATTAGGATTCAGCAACCTCAGAACTACCTACCCAGCCTACTTACCTAGCATTTTTTCTTCTTTTGATTTGGGTGCACTTAGACTTGCAAACCCATCATTCATTTTTCTTTTGATGCTTTCCTATATACATACTACCCTTATTTCTTCCAAGGGCCCAGATTAAGCTGTTAGGCTCCTCTGCTTCTCTACCTATCTAAGAATCTGCCAAGATTAAGCTGTTTGGATAGATTTACATTCTTTATATTCTAAAACAGGAAATTTAAACCTAGGGAGACCAAGATTAAGTTGTTTGGACTTCCCTTTAACTGAAAATTGGCAATACCGGGATAACTTTTCAAAAATTTGGAAGGCAATTGAAAGAACTTGGAGTAGCCTTCTTTGCTTGGAGACTGATAAGCAAATATGGAGCATTGCAGCATGCAAAGTACGACATATTTGGCCTGTAAAATGTCAATCATGAAATATGAATAACCTGCTGCAGCAGGAAGCTAACAAGATGCAAACTCAAATATGATTTACCCACACTCTACTACAAAGAACATCTGCATCCTTGTTCTACTTTCCCTTGATGTATCAGATCTCAAAATGAAACTCATTGAGGATATCAAACCATCTAGCTTGTCTAGAATTCAAATTAGGTTGGTCAAGCAAATACCTCAAACCACTATGATCACTCATTAGAATAAACCTCTTGCCAAGAAGATAATGCCTCCACATATTCAAGGCATGAATGATATATTCTAACTCAAGATCATGAGTTACATAGTTCTGCTTGTGGTCATTTAGCTTCCTCGACTCACAACATACCACCTTCCATTCTTGCAATCATTTATACACACTACAAACTCCTTATCAGGATCTACAATATTCAAAGGCTAGATCATCTGTAAGCAAATGCTTCATCTCCTCAAAAATAGTTGCACACTCCTCAATCCATTCAAAAAATTTCCCTTTTCTCTGCAATAATGTAATAGGATAGCCAATCCATGAGAAGTTTTTATGAACTTCTTGTAGTGACTTTATAGTCCCATGAATGATCTGACCTCATCCAAATTCCTAGGAGTTTGCCACTCCTTGATAACTCTAATATTTTCCGGATTCAATGCTATACCCTCCTTGGAAATAACATGTCCCAAGAAATGAATATGAGACTGAAAGAAACTACACTTACTAAGATTAGCATACAACTAATGCTATCTCAATAATCTCAACATCGTTGCCAGATGATATACATGCTCCTCCTCATTCATGGAGTAGATCAATAATATACTCAATAAACATTTTCACAAACTTATCTAGATAAGGACACAACACACTGTTCATGAAAAGCATAAAGGTATCTGGAGCATTAGTAAGACCAAAAGGAACCACCACAAACTCATAATGCCCATACTTGGCATGGAATGCGTTCTGGTAGATATCTTATTTGATGTGCACCTCATGATATCCTAATCTCAAACCAATCTTTGAGAACATTGTTTCTCCCTTCGAATGAACAAACAAGTCATCAATCCGCAAAAATGGATACCTATTCTTGATGGCCACCTTGTTCAACTACTTGTAATCTATGAAAAATATGAGAGTATCATCCCTCTTCTTTACAAACAACACTGGTGCACTCGAAGGTGACACACATTTCCTTATGTGTCCCTTATCAAGCATTTCTTTAAGTTGCAACTTCAATTCCATCAATTATAGAGTGCTCATCTTGTAAGGTGCTTTTGATGTCGATGTTTCTCCTGGTACCAACTCAATAGAGAAATATTTCCCTATGAGTTAGTAACTCTGAAATCTCTGTAGAAGGCACATCTTGAAACTGCTACAAGATAAGATACTTCTTAAAAACTTCATCACCCTCAACATCCTTCCCTTTGTCATGTGGAACATGTATTGAAAACAATAAACACCCCTTCCTCCAAAAACACTGAGCTTGCATAGTTGTAACCATTCTCACACATGTGGGCTTCTTCTTTCCTTGCAAGGTTCTATTTTCTCCATCATCATCCAAGCACGCAATGGGATTCTTATAACAATTTGCATTAGTCATGTTAGTAAATATCCAATACATACCCAAAATCATGTTATATGAACCCAAAGGAGGCATATTTAGATGTATTGATGTAGACATACCATTCATCTCAAATGCACAAGCTCTCACAAAATGGTGAATTATTCTCTTGGTCTCTGTAGCCAACAACACCAACCAATATTCTGCAATCACTTCTTTACTCAAATGATACTGATACATCAAATCATGACTAACATAACTATAATTATATGGAGGATCAATCAAAATGGAATGACCACAGAGCTTACCTTCCATCTCAATAATGGATGCATGATGATCTGCATGCTTGTTATCAATTATTGCATATATCCAAGGAATTATCTGGCCAACATCCCCAACTGTGTGCACACCCTCAACACTTGAGATCTAAGGCTTGCCACCCTAATATAATGGATAATTATTTTTGTGATGATCCTTACCACAAATCCAACACTGAAGTGGTTATGTACCACTACGTTTATTCTATTTCTCTCTAGGATGAGACCCATGTCCTCTCTCAGCTGCATTGAACTTCTTGTAAGAAGCCACATTTTCTTTCTCACCCGCATCGTGAGGCCTTTCTCAACTCTAAGGTCATTTTACTTTAGCCTTCTTATTCCCTTTCCAGTCACAATTATGCTTAGACTTGTGCTTCAACTACTCATAATAATGGTTAAATTTCTTGATGGCTTCCTCCAATGACCGAGGCTCATTAAACTTAATCCAATCTTTGAACACTACTAACAACCTGTTTATGAACCTTTGAATCTTTTCCTTCTCATCCTTGAGGTAAGGAACATACCTCAACAACTCTAGGAATTTTTTAGTGTACTCATCATCTATCATAGAACCCATATTCATATTGTTAGCGCTTGAAATTTCACCTCGGGCTGAAAAAGGTAAACTCCAAGGCAACATCAAACCACTTAGCCTCGTAGCTAGCCCTACGGGGCAGGAGAGGGCTCTCTCCGGTCTATCTCGAAAAAAGGTCTTCAACGTGCTGAGATAACCAATAAAGAAAACTGATTTTAGGCTAGTAAACTGATAAAAAGGTTTGATTTGGGATTTACAGGGTTTTGGTGGAAAATTGGGGAAAGGCAATTTTGGGTGCGGGGATTGGACACAGTTTTTGTAGGGGGTTCTTTGGGGCGAGGTAGGAGACTATATTGATGCCTTTGAAAGATTTGGATGGATGAGAATGACTGGTGAGGAGATAAGGGAGCAAGCAATCACCTTGAATTCTCCTTAAACAACTGAAAACATTGATATTAAGCAAACTTAAAGGCAGAGCATAGCAACCATGAATTCTACCTTAACACTTCATTTTCCTAATTTGCAGAAGAAAAAGTAAGAATATTATTCACATAACAAACTTACAAGTACAAAGAGAAACACACCATCAATACATGTAACCAGAGGAATCCCAAAAAGGACTGCAAAACCCTGGTCTTTCTTCCTTTGCCAAAATGCAGTGATATAATCGGTAATACAATAGAAGCTTTCTCCCTCAAGAGTCCAACCATTAAAATGACAAAGAAAGTAAATAATATAGGCAAGCTAACATCTTTCCTTGCCTCTAGGGGTCGATCTCACTATCCTAGGAGCTGTTTCAACCAATTCTAAACTGAGCACTGAAAACTAGGCAGTCAAAACAACTTGCCTCTATAAGCTAGGAAACCAATTCATTCATTAAATTTTTTCCTATCTCATGAATGAATCTTCTAGAAGAGGTAAATGAGTGTCAAAATATCATAAAATTACATCATTTACATCAAGGAGGATCAAAACCCACTCCAAAAAGTCAAACCTAGTCAAAACTGCGTTTTGTTGAGCTGTAGGTACAATTTCTGTGAAAATTGCCCAACGGGTCGCGCACCTTTGGATCAGTTTTTGAGGCACTTTCAAGTGTCCAAATGAGGCAAACATGGGCGTTTTGGAAAGTTTTGGATGTCTACTTTCCAACCCAAGTGGAATTTATGAATTTGGTGTCCATTTGCCCCTCCCAAATCGCAATCTCCCAATACTGCTTCCTGTGTGTCAAAAAGGTGGCAGAAAGTCATTTTTTGTTTGTTTTTTGACCTTTTGGAGGCTCAAAACTTGGTGAAATTTCTTATTCTTTGCTGAGCAAGTGTATTTTTGCATGAAAAATCCAAAAATGCAAACTTTTCCTGAAATGGACCTCCCAATCGAAAGGGTCGCACACGGTGCGCGACCCGTTGGTGGAGAAAACCTGTTTTTTGACCAAAAATTCACAAGTGACCAAAATGCTCAAATTTTTGAAATTTGTTGATTGAGTCATTGATACCAGATCCTTCAAGGAAGCCTCAGCCAAGATGTGGAGGGGATTTGGGCCTTTCTATGCTTGAGTGCCTGGCCACCTCCTTGGAGCCACCTTCATCTTGCCTTGCATACGTGCATTCGGGCCCAATAGTGGTTCTTCATATTCCGGAGCAGGTCCTTATCTCTGTTGGCCTTGGCCAGCAACCTCTCTAAATGAGCATTGACCCGGAGAAGCATGGACTCTCAATCTATGGGTGTCAAATCACCGGGTCTCCTACGGGCTAATTCCCAGTCTTCACGAATCCTCCGCTGCTCATAAAGCTCGTGCCCATCCTCCAACTGTTTATTGCGCTACTCTAAATAGTTGATTACCCATTTTTCCATCTGTAGTTTCTTGTGCAGCGAATCATTCTCGGTCCTTTGCTCTCGAATGATCTCCTTAAGCTCTGAGCTAGGAGAACAGGCGTCAAGATCAATGATGTCAATATCTGGATCACCTTACAATCCTTCCTCAATCATGGGTTACTTGCCCCTCTCTGATACATGTGCTGCTGTCAGAAATGAGGCCCCTTCCACCTGATGTGGAGATAGCACTCGCGGTGCTGATGAAGAAGGCGAGACCCCTTCCACCTGATGTGGAGATAATACTCGCTGAGCTGATGCAAATAAGGCCCTGTGGCCTCTCTGATATGTGACCAACAGAGGAGAGATGACATGTCTAACTTTGGGGATATCATGCTGCTGTGAAGGTCCTCCCTCCTCATGAACAAACTCAGGGGGTGGTGGTGACGCTGTGAAGAAATCTCGGGAGATGAACTCCTCCCATGGGATACCCTGCTGGGCCAACTGATGCATGACCACAATCTTGATCAAAGCATAATGGTAAATGCTCCTATGTTGCTGTGTTGGACTCTTTCTCTACACCAATGGCACCATCTTCTCAATATTCCGGCACATGAAAAATGGTATGTTCATCATCCGTACCTGTGTGAAATGCATCAACAAGTGAATATGGTATGAAAACAAACGTGAAAATATGCCCTCACAGGTGAAATAGCACATGATGAGCCTCATCAAGGGAACATACTCATCCTTCAAAAATCTGAAAGGAAATACACTAGTCATGTACCTCATATATTCAGGTTTAATGTAAGGCTCATACTGAAATCTATCCAATAGTTTGTGCTTGTTCCACTCTTCTCCAACATTAGGTATCCCCATTGCTTGAGAAACTATCTCAGGTGTCAATGTAAAATCCACCCCTGCAAGATTTACATGCCTATCATGCAAATGTAAAACAAACAAGCGGACCAATTCCCTATGATGCTGAATTTGAGAAATCCTCTCGCAAAATTCATAACATGATTGATAGCGGAAACATGTGACTGCAAGTGGGCAAGCCTGCAAATGGGTCAAAGAGCTGGGCTCCTCTCTCACATGGTGACCACCCTTACCAACCCTCCTCCTTTGTGCCTCAACCTCTGGTGTTGACTCATGGTCATCACTTTGCTCATAGTCGGTTTCAGTTTCTGACATGGTTTCAAGAGCAAAGTGGCTGAAATGTACTGCTGCTTCTGCTCAAATGACCTGTTGTTTTAACTGTTGAAATGCTGCTTCAAGGGGACAAATAACAGAAGGGAGATGTTAGGGAAGGGCCCCTTTTGAGGGAACAAAGGGAAAATATATGAAAAAGGGAATTTAGGGAAGAAATCATAACATGGGGTTATGTTATTGAATTTTAGGGATAGGGGTGGTGTTTTAGGGCTTTTGGTATTTTTGGTAGGGAGATTAGGTAGAAATGATATGGGAGGTGGTAAAGGGATGTGGGGAAAAAGTGGGGGTGAAAAGGATGACCTTGAGAACAGCAAAACAAAACCCTACCTTTGACATTTTTAAACTAAATACTCATGAATTTCCCATTTCAACTTGATGGCATTTATGCACATTTTCCATGATTACTTTGCTTTAGCAGGCAAAAAACATTAATGATTAAAGGCCTACCTGTAAACTTGAGGATCTTTGGGGTCTTTTTGAAGTTTGTAAGCAATTTGCTGTAAGTGAACTCCCAACGGGTCGCGTGCAGGTCTGGACGGGTCGCGCCCACCCAACAGGTCGCGCACAGGTATGGACGGGTCGCGTGCAGGTCCTCTCTGCAATTTCGCCCAATTTTTTCTCCAAATCACTTTTCATTATTGCTTTGAGGCAAATGACGATCAAATGGAGGGAGAGAGGGGCTTTATAGGCTTGATTTAAATTAATTTCTCCTCAAACTCTCTTTCTAATGTTTATAACTTGACACTTTTTCAAAATTTAAATGCTGGTGACTTTATGGTTTCCTTCTGTCCTGAAATTGGTTGAACTGATGCTTTTTCTTGAAAATTTTTGCAGGGATAGCTTCTGAGGAATCTTGGCAAAGGGGACTAGGGCTGCATACTGACTTTCGAAGAATTTTTACAACCTTTTACAAAATGAGAAAATGACCTTGTCTTTAAAAACAAGGTTTTTAAATCCAAGTTAAAAATTAGCTGTACAAGATGAAATCTTTTGAAGAAATACTTTGATAGTCATCCCTCTGGCCTGCTGGGCATTTATTGACTTTTAAAGACATGACCTCAAAGACAAAATGAACCTAAACCCTAGACCTAGGACTTTTGACCTCTAGACAAGACAATTAACCTTGAAAGAGTTTATTGACTGAAACAACTTGATCCAGCAGTGCCAAGAGGGGAATAAAGACACTGGCTCCTCCATCAGGGTTATGGCATGCCTAATGGAATGCAATGAGATGACACTGATGAGACACCTACTTATGCAAATGCAAAGAGTTTTGATCGCTGATGGAGGGCTACTAGACCGACTCTAACAGTTAGAAAGACCAAGAAAGCTCTATGACTCCGTGTCAAACATGAGGGAGAGTGAAGACAAGGAAGAGAGATACCCCTTCTCCTACTTCTTGGATCCTGCCTCAAGACTGTTCCACCCATTTTTGATACGAACAAGTGAACATAGTTGCCATTCCTAGGGATCACATAGGTGGCTATGGAGGGGAATCTCGTGGCACTTGAGGTAGGCATTGAATCACATTCGTCAGTACTACTGGAGGTTACCCTTGCAAAGCTTGGGTGCTTGCACTGACAAAGGTTGTTGTCTGGAGGTTAGAGTAATTGTTTCTATTACCTTCGCTAGTCGGCCTGGGCCATCATTATCACAGACTATTTTCGAAGGGTCCTTGATTTTCGCTTTCTTATATTTTGGTGTCTGGTCTTCATCACCCAGAGTGAAAATACTTGGAAGTAGTTAGATTGACTATATCTATAGGGACTCTTTAGAGAGTGCTATTTTAGCCTAGTTGACCTAGTTTTACAATTTTTTTGAGTCTTTAATTAGTTCTCTTAAAAACAATTAAAAGTGGTTGATCAACCAGTTTGTCGATCTATGAGGCTTCGTGGGATATCACCTACAAGTGCTGAGCCTTCTCTTCGAAGGCATATGAGAAATTCTGCCAGTGATTTCCAAATAGTGGTAACAGATGCAGTGGAGATTGGTCCTTCAGTTGAAGTTATTGCTTCACAGAATAGACCTAGTATAATTAGAGAGTTGGAGAGAAACACTATAGTCCTTTCTAGAGTCCTCTTCTAGTTAGAAGATGTTAATAAGGTTGAAGAGCTTCCTTAGTCTCTTTTGACTCCTAATTCTCCTCTTCCTCTTGATCATCCGTATGTTTTATTATACGTTGGGACTCCGACCAACAGGCCTTCGAGCCCAAGTCTATTTCAATCTTTTCCTTTGATTTCCACTATTGGGAGCATGGCTTCCACGATAAGTGCTACTAGTATGTAAACTCCTATATCTATACATGGAGGTGAAATGATTTCCATACCTTATGTTACTGCTAACACTATGATATTTGGCTCTACTTCCATTCCATCTTCGAGTGGGGTACCCAAGCTTTTGCCTCTGGCACTAGTTTTATCCCCTTTGGAATGTTGACCAGCGTAATTCCTTTAGTTCCATTAAGCTTTCTGTTAGCTGCCTCCATGTCTATGACTTGAATGGCAAGTAGGTTAGCTTCTTTTCAGGGTTTCCCTTTTGGGAGTGGTCATATACCACATTCTAACCCATCTTTAGGATCAATACCTTTTTCTTCCATAGGTCAAAGTTATAATCCTTTCCAAGGATGGACAAACCCTACGGTTAGTGGAAATGGAGCCGGGAATCAATTCTCCTTTGGCCAACAGGGGAATATGTCATATTCTTCTGTCAGTTTGTTCTAGAGCATTTCTCCCTATGCTCATGCATGGAACCCTTATGAAGGGCTCTTTGCTCCTTTCAACACCTCTCTAGGGGGAAATTTCACTAGATATAGATATTTTTCAACAGGAGTTGGTCAAAGTCTAGATTTTTCTGGGCCACAAGGAGCTCCTTATGGTTTAGGTGTTTCTACAGATTACTTTAGGAAACTTGGTGCTTTCACAAATCTAGGGTATTCCTTTCAGAATGTTGGGAATTCTGCCCAGGCCAGGTGGAATCCTCAGGGTCCTCCACGATTACCTTTTTTGGCAATGTTAAACTTGTCAGATCTTTCTAAATTGACTAATGATCCAATCAGATATAACCCAGCCTAGCCTTCAGTTCCAACCAAGCTTTCGTCTTATACACCCAAGTTTTATGGGAAGAATGGTGAAGATCTGGGTGACCATATAACCACTTTCCACTTATGGTTTTCGTCAAACTCCTTAATTTATGATTCAACCAAGTTGAGATTATTCCAATGTACACTAACTAGAAATGTGGCTAAGTGGTACATTGAACTCCTACGGGGTAGCTTTGCTTCTTTCGGTGATTTGGCTACAATATTTTTGAACCATTTTCAGTTGCCTATCCGATATGATGTTGGAACTGAGCTATTAGCTAATTTTCACCAGGACCAAGCAACCCACATTTCAAATCATATCCAGGAATGGAGGAGAAGGAAGAGGCTCATTAAAGCTGATATTCAACAATAATTCCTTCTTGAATGGTTTCTTAAATATTTACAACCCGAGATCTCTAAGGATGTATTTCTCTTTAGAGTGTTCACCAAAGAATGGGCTATTTTTAGAGCCCATCAGTTAGAACTTATATATTCTCAATCTGGGGTTCTTCATAAAATTTTTCCTATTGCTCCTTGGTCCAAGGTTGATCTAGCCAAGCCGAAGCCAGGTCCCCATGCCGACAGGCTAGTTGGATCGTTTGATTCTAACACGATGAACCTACTAAATCAATTGCATCATTTGTCTTTACAAACTGCTTCTTCTATGCAAGACTCGCCATTAGTGCCTATGCCTTCTTAACCTTCATCTATAAGTGTTGTCCAAACTTATAACCCTAAAGGAAACCAACAATCTGATGTGAAGTAGAAAGGATGAGGTAGGAAAAAGAATTAGGATGGGAAGGGAAACACAAACAAACCTGACAAGACCCTTATGTCATTTATGGTTACAGAGGTAACAATGTTTTTTTCTTGAGAGAGATAGATGGATCAGATCTACTAGGAGGACCTGTCAATGGTCAAATGCTGAAGCATTATTTTTACACATATTAACAATAGTTCACTTTACTTTACTCATTGTATATAACTTGCAGAGTTTAGATTGGAGTGGATGGTAATTTTTGAAGTTGAAGCCCATAGAGAAGGCCCTGAGCTTTGAAAGTTTCACCATCATAAGTATGAATAAAGCAGAAATCACTGAAGAATAGTTTACAGGGTAACTGCAGTCACAATTCAAAGGATACTAATCTTAAAGTTCTTGGCATTTCACCAGGAAATTTCATCGCCATGTGGAGCCACTATTAGGGTCCTATAATAATAGGATTCATAATTTTGAATTGGCTATGGTTAGTCTTGTAATATTGTACATACTTTTTCTTTCTGTAAAATGTTTTCCATATTAAAAATTAAAATATGTAAAGAGGGTATGTACTAAAAGAAATATCAAAGGACAAAAAGGATAAGAAAAGATAAAAAAAAAAAAGTAAAAAATGATGAACCCAAAACAAAGCAGATCATGGAAGTGTGCAAATTCAAGTGCCACTACTTTTTACTTCACTATGCAAAATAATGGTTGTGTGCAGCTTGTTATAAATTCCACAGCCCATGATAGTAAAATAGCTTAATCTTGACTAGTTCATGATTTAAATTTCATGCTTATAGATAGAGAATAAAGATCTAGCCAAACTGTTTAATCTTGGGAGATCAGTAGTTAGGAAGAGAAATAAAATCTGCTAGTTTAAATGCACCCAATAAAGTGAAGAAAAACTTTTAGGGTAAGTAAAGGGTAGGTACAAGAAAGGCTGTAGAAGTACAAGGCTATTAATGAAAAAGCACATTTATCATGCGTAATCATATGTTTTAGTGTGCAGGAGTAGCTATGAAAGTGAAAGGATGCTCACAAGCTAATTTAAATAACTTCCCCTCATTTCATTTCACCCCCATTACATACTTACTAATTTCCCCATTATCCCATCATTTGTTATTAAAATACCCTTTTCACTTCATTTTCACCCTTGCCCCTTGGTTTCACACATTTTGCTAGAAAATTTCCCTCGAAAGGTCATTCCCCTACCCAAAACCCCTTTTCCCTAGTGTGAAATACATTCCCCATTCAAAAAATCACTCTTCCCCTTAATAATTTCCCTAAATACCCATGAAAAACCCATAAAGGCCCTTTATCCTAAGTTTTGTTTCCACCCCTATATTATTTAAATAACTCTGCCATGTCATATTTCCCAGACATAAAACCTTTCAACCCACCACCCTTGCCGTGGTTAAAAAACCTCCACTACATACAACCCTAGTCCCACTCAATTAACCCATGCATCATATTTAATCCCCGCTTTATTCATTAATTAATTAGAAATTAATTGTAATTAATCCTTGAGCCCCGCAAATACCCACCCCTATTCTCCCCATGCAGGTTCACCTTGTGACATCCACTAGATCTTTCACCCCCAAATCTGATAGCACACATCCATATCGTGCTGACTCCCTTTCCGTTCTTTACCAGCCTGAGAGCACGCGAGATTCACGGTTTTTATCAGACCCTTTTTGGCTACGTGGCAGCTCCAGACGAACTCGCATGCTCTCAAAGAAATAATGCCCAACTACCAAAAGAAATGTGATGGCCCCTGAAACTGCTCCCTCGCCGAAAGCTAAACCATCCACTGTTCATTATGAATTCCCCGCCAAATGTGACTCTTGCTAGTTAAAAAGCTAAAGAAGCCCATTTTGACTCTTTTTGCTCATTTGCACTATGAAAGTTGCCTAAGCCTTCCTAGGCCACCTTGAGCCTCTGCAATGGAATTTGACTGCCGATTACCTTCCGAACACGCTCTGAATGCCAAATTCAGCCATCCAGTGCACAACTAAAGAAACCATACCCTCTACAGTCACCATTGAAACTAGTTTGTAGCCTTAGCCACAAATTTCCAGATATTTTGAGAAGTATACAGAGGCAAATGAGATCTATAGAAAGATGCTCAATATCCAATTACCAAATGCTGAGACATGGGAAAAACTAAATGATTTACTCTAAAAAATACACAGTAAAATGTAAAATGTATAGTAAAAGTAAAAGAGCACAATAAAAGGACATTGACAGGTCAGCCCAGTGAAAGTGTATCAAATGAAAGGTCAAAGTAAATACATCATCTAGCATGAAGACCAAATACAAAAGCAGATTAAAGGGCAAAAGATCAAAGATTAAAAGACAACAGAACCTAAATAACGGGGACAACAAACAATAGTTCAATAAATGTCTTTATCTTCTTTCATGAAGTTATTTGTTTCTCCTAGATTAATTCCTAAGATAGTTTGGGATATTTTGTAAATTCTTTTTGTATAAATAATTCATAGTTCGAAGTATTGAGTGTGGATTGGTATACATTTGTAGGGTTATTTTTATCTTAAACCTAAGGGTTATTGTACTGATTTTCAAGTCAACAGACTAGAGCAAGTAATAAAAAGATTGCACTACAGGATTCATGAGATTAGTTATTGTAGTGAAGTATCTTCTTTGTCTGATTTTGTTACTTTCCTATGTGTTTCATAAACTTAATTGTTATCTAAGTTTGACTGAACTAACTGGAAATTTAACTCAGAATTTGTTTAAGTACACCCTATTTTGCACAGTTAATCATTTATATGTTTTCCTCTAATATCCGGATTTGAGAACCCTTAATTGCTCTCCCATCTCGTTTGACCTCTTTCATTTATCTTCATAATCTGGCCTAGGGAACCCTTAATTGCTCCTTGGATCCAATTGGAAACCATTTCACCATCCAGCCTTGAAGATCAGTAGTAACTCCTCTATCTTTCCCTGTAGACATTGGTTTTAGAACTTGATCTATTCCTATTTGTCTAACATTTAACCCCATAGCCCAATGCTAAAAGACAACCCTTTTTCATCTAAGTAAGTGATCCCACCACCCAAATTCAATTCAAAAACCCTAGCACAATCATAACTAGCCTAAAATCAATTAACTAAAACAAATTTAAATCAGAAAGAGAGAGCCCTCTCTGAGATTAGGAAGGCTAGATCCTGATCTCCAAAGTTGAAAGAAATTTTGGAGTGATAACATTATTGGCAACCATACTAGGGAACTTAATCCTCAATCTGATAAAAATTTAAGGAAACCTTAAATTTCATCTTGAGCCCCTTAAGGTCATTTTTAGAAGTTGTTTTTGAAAAATTTCATAAAAAACAGTTAAAAAAAAGTTAGAATTCTAGCTCCCAAAAAGACTCACTATACCAAGGTAAACCTAGATCCAAACCTTGCTACCATAGTTGATGACCCAGATGGAATTTTAAGAAAACCAAAAAAGGTAGAAACTTAAGCAACTAGTAGCTAGATAGTCAAAGCAAATTCACTCCCTGAGGAGTTGAAAACTTTAGAGTAAATTCCTTTTGATTTGTCATTTGACCTCTCATTATTTAGAACGAAATCTGAGAATTCCATTCATGAAACTATGTTAGAATATGATTTTATTCAAATTATTGAAACAAAAATGGTGTCTATCCATCTGGATTTAGATAAATTTGTCTTGGACACTTTTGACAAGTTAGAAGCTTCAACCTCCATATTAATAAGCCGTATAGATGATGCTTACCTTCAACAATCTGCTGAACTAGCTGCCCTTACTGTTGCTGCATTTGAAATTTCTTCACAATCTTCAATCACTATAAATACACCTTCATTTACCACAACCTCACCTATATTAACCACCATAGTCCATTCCCCTAAACCAATTATTCATCAGCCAAGAACCTCATCCTCATCTAGTTCATTTCCATCTAGTTTGAGCCCTTCCTCAAGCACCACTACTTTACCCCCAAGTCAAACCAAAATCTTAGCCATGGGAGACCGATATGCACCTCTGGTTTTACTAGCACAACTCCAAGCCATGCCCCAAGATTATCAAAGAAAAAACTTTTTGTTTGATGCTACTAGACAGTACATTACCCAACAACATGTGAACAAAATGAATGACTATTTTGAGTTGCACGATATAGATTAATCAGATGTCCAAATGAGGTTGTTTGCCCAAACATTAATTGGGGATGTTAAGAAATTTTTCAAAGCTTTACCTACCCACCATTTTGCAGACTTAGCTACTTTTCATAAATTATTCATTGATAGGCGGGAGAGAAAGAAAAACCCTCTACAAATACTTTCCAAATATGACAACATTAGAAGAGCTCCTAATGAGTCAGTTCAAGATTATTGTATTAGGTTCAACAGCATCTACAATGCAATCCCTGCTAATATTAAGCCTCCACCTGACCTAGCATTAATCAAATTCCCTGATGGTTTTGAAACTGACATGTCATACTAGTTAAGGGAAAGAAACCATGAAACATTGCAACAAATGCAAAGTAATGTTGTTAGTGTAGAGGCCAACCTATTATCCAAGAAAGTCAGAATGAGAAATGAAAAGAGAGTTGTAATTAAAGAGGAAACTTCCACTTCTGATGGAAAAATAGATAGTTTAGCAAAGAGTGTAGAGAGAATAATGGATAGATTAGAAAACATGGAAAGAAAAACTTAGTGGGAGAATCAACAACCACCCCAATAAGAAACCCCAACTTTTGGAAGAATCCTAACACTGAAAAGAATGTTATACCAGATCAACAGATTAGGCCTCCCTTCCAGGAAAACTATGCTAAGGATTCATAGAGCCACGAAGGAGAGGATGACACCCAAATAAACCTGTTAGGAATAAAAAATGAAGATGTTGTTTTTTCTTACTCAAGAAGAACAAGAGTTGTACATGCTGCAACAATTGCAATTAGAATCTGGTGAGTCCTTTAACTTTAAACAGGGTTATGAATCAGCTATATATGAGGTTCACAAACAGTATAGCTTAAGAAGTAAAAAGAACAATGAATCTCCCACTACAAGATAAATCCAGACCCAAACTAGAAATATAAAAAAAGCTCCTATCACTAAAAATTTACAAATCCTCCCTAGGGGAACACCTGAGACTTCTACCCCAAAAATTGTAGATATAACCTCTATTGAAACTCAAACTGAAACAATTACTGAAATCAATCCAAACAAGAGAAATCAAAGCAAAATAGCTGAAACATAGACTGAATTACCTAGTACTAAGAAACAAGATAAAAACACACAAACTACATTTGTTAAGGAAGATCTCATCCAAACAAACAAAGCTTACCTCCCTTTCAACCTCAAAACTGAAATAGCAAAATTGAAGATATCAGTTCCCTTGACCAAGTTACTAAAGAATGAATGCTAGAGAGACTGTCCTAAATTTGATCAAAGACATTCTAGAAACAAATTTTGCTGCCATTCCTAGAAAACATAATATGCAGGCTGAAATTCTGGCTACTTTTGCTAGTACCTGCAAGTTTCCCTTTCAGCCCAACCATCAGTACACTATAGAAGTGAGACATAGGCCTGTCATACTAGACAATTTGAAGTATTGGTAGATTTTTTCACAGGATTCCCAAATTTATGACTTCATGAATGCTAAAGGTGAGTTTCAGAATTGTAAAATAGATACAGACTGTACATTAGATAATGACATAGATAGTGACATAGATGTAAATATTTTAGAAATAGGTAAACCCACTAATTTCACTAAATTAGAAGTAGATAACTTATAAAATGTAGAAATAGAGGAAATAATGAATGATGATCTTGAAATTCTTAATCTTAAATATAATTCTTTGCCTAAGGGATTAGTCCCCTTAGAAGATTTGTTTGATTCCAACGATGTAGCTAGGAAGACGAAAATGGAGCCTTTGAGAGCAGATATAGAAGAATGTAACATAAGAACTGAAGAAAAACATAAACTCATTAAATTATAAAAAGCCTTACCTCCACGGGAAAAGGTCAAATAAATAAATATGTTTAAAGAGTTTCAAGATGTATTTGCATGGAGTTATGAAGACTTGAAGTGTTATGACACCAACATAATGCTGCACAAGATACCTATCAAAGAGGATGATAAGCCTTTTAAATAGAAACTTAGGAGAATTAATCCAGTTCTTATGCCATCTATTGAGAAAGAAGTTAAAAGAATGTATGATGCCCAAATTATAGCTCCCATTAGATACTCAGATTGGGTTTCAAACTTAGTCACTACTAGGAAGAAAACTAGAGAAATCAGACTTTGTGTTGATTTCAGAAATTTAAACAAGGTCTCAATAAAAGACAACTTTCCTCTACCAAAAATGGACCATATCCTTTAGAGGGTAGTAGACTCATCCATAATGTCACTACTTGATGGATGTTCTGGATACAACCAGATCTTAGTCCAACCAGAAGACCAAGCCAAAACTACATTTACTACTCCTTGGGGTACCTTCATCTATTTGAAGATGCCTTTTGGATTACTGAACGCAGGAGAAACATTTCAAAGAGCTATGGATATAGCTTTTGCCAAGGAGATCCATGATTTCTTATGGGTTTACCAATATGACATCACAGGCTTTTCTAAATCTGATAATGAACACCTAGATCACTTGAGGAGTTTTCATCAAATGCAGAAAAGTTGGGATTTCTTTAAATCCCAGAAAGACACTCTTTGGTCTAGAAGAAGGAAAGTTGTTGGGATATATCATATCTAAAGATGGAATTAGAATAGATCTTGCTAGAATAGAGACAATCTTGACCATCACCCAGCCTAGAAACATCAAATAATTGTAGTCATTTTTAGGAAAAATTAATTTTCTTATGAGATTCATTTCAAATTTAGCAGAATTGATTAGAGAACTAAATAACATGTTAAGAAAAGATTCAACATTTAAATGGAAAATGGAGGCCAAGCAATCCTTTGAAGCCATCAAGGAAGCCCTAACCAAGACTCCAGTCCTTATAAGTCCAGATTTCCAAAAAGATTTTATAATTTTCTCTTTTGCTTGATAACACACTATTGCAGCAGTCTTGCTGCAAAAGAATGACTAGGGATATGAACAACCAATTTCATTTTTCAGTAAATCCTTAAGGGATTCCACACTCAAATACAACATAATGGAAAAACAAGCACTAGTTTTAGTAAAGGCTATCAAAGACTTTAGAGTATATATTTTGTATTCTCACATCATTTCTTATGTTCCAAACTTAGTAGTAAAGGACATTTTGACACAAAATGGGCCCGAAGGAAAGAGAGGCAAATGGATTACCACTATATTGGAATATGACATAGAAATAAAGCCCACTAAATTTATCAAACACCAATGTTTAGCCAAACACATGGCTGAATCGAACTATCAAGCCCTAGATATAAATTTCATTGGTGCCCTTGATGATCAGGAAGAGATGGCGACTCCACAGATCAGTTAACCTTAGGTATGCAGATATCATATTTGTATTACTAAACTTACAAGCTCCTCCTGGTTTAACAATAACTAAAGCTAGATTTTTGAAAATGAAGTCATTAAGATATTGTATCATAGATAATGCTTTGTTTTGGAAAGACAATGGTGGTATTCTATTAAATTGTTTACTGAAAGATAAAATCAATAAAATTATGCAAGAATTTCATGCAGGATATTATGGAGGACACTTGCATTGGAAGACAACTGCTGACAAAATTCTGAGGGTTGTTTTTTTACTAGCCCACTCTTTTTGCATATGTTAAGAAACATGTAACCTCCTGTCATAAGTGCCAGATATTTGAGGGAAAGAGAAGGCTTTCACATTTACCTCTCAAACCATCTCCACATAAATGCCATTTCAACAATGGGGGTTAGACCTCATTGGAGAAATACACCCAGCCTCCTCAGCCCAGCATAAGTGGATTTTGACAGCCACTGATTATTTTACCAAATGGATAGAAGCCATCCTTTCTAGACAAGCTATAGACTTTGTCATTATCTCCTTCCTAGAAAACAATGTCCTGTCAATATTTGGATGCCCCCAAAAGCTCATTACTGATAATGCAGCTGCTTTTCAGTGCAAGAAAATGATAGAATTCTGTAAAAAATACCACATCACCCTTGGCCACTCCACTTCCTATTACCCTCAAGGTAATGGACTTGCAAAATCCCCTAACAAAAGCCTGGTCAATGTCATTAAGAAATTATTGGACGACAACAAAAAGACATGGAACAAAAAGTTGGTCAATGCCTTATGGGTAGGCAGACTAACTACCAAGAAGTCCATTGGTACATCTCCCTATCCATTAGTATATGGGATGGATGTTGTTTTTACATCCTCTGTGGGAGTGCCAATGATGAATATCATTCAAGAGTTTCAGGTCAAACCAAATGATATCCAAAGAAGGATAAATCAGGCCATACACTTGCGGTAGACTAGAGAAGAAGTATATGTAAAATCACAAATAATCAAGGACAAAACCAAAAAGATATTTGATAGAAAGGCCAAAGTTGATGATTTTTACATAGGTGATAAAGTTCTTAAGTGGGATTCAAGAAGAGAAGACAAGGGAAAACATAGCAAATTTTACTTCTTATGGAAAGCCCCTTATGTCATTTATGGTTACAGAGGTAACAATGCTTTTTTCTTGAGAGATAGATGGATCAGATCTACCAGGAGGACCTTCTAATCGTCGAATGCTGAAGCATTATTTTTCCACAAATTAACAATAGTTCACTTTACTTTACTTATTGTATATAACATTGTAGAGTTTAGATTTGAGTGGATGGTAATCTTTTGAAGTTGAAGCCTATAGGGAAGGCCCCGAGCTTTTAAAGTTTCACCATCTTAAGTATGAGTAAGGAAAAAATCACAAAAGAACAATTTACAAGATAACTACAGTCACAATTCAAAGGCTACTAATCTTAAAGTTCTTTACATTTCACTAGGAAATGCCATCCCCATTGGGAACCACTGTTAGGGTCCTATAATAATAGGATTCATAATTTTGAATTGGATATGGTTACTCTTGTCATATTGTACATATTTTTTCTTTCTGAAATATGTTTTCCATATTAAAAATTAAAAAATGTAAAGCGGGTATGTCCTAAAAGAAATATCAAAGGACAAAAAAAATAAGAAAAGATCAAAAAAGTAAAAAATGATGAACCCCAAACAAAAACAGATCATGAACTTGTGAAAATTCAAGTGCCACTACTTTTTACTTCACTATGCAATATAATGGTTGTGTGCAGCTTTTCATAAATGCCACAACCCATGATAGTCAAATAGCTTAATCTTGACTAGTTCATGCTTTAAATTTCATGTTTATAGATAAAGAATAAATATCTAGCCGAACGGTTTAATCTTGGGAGATCAGTAGTTAGGTAGGAAAATAAAATGTGCTCAACAGCTTAATCTGAGCCATTGGAAGATATAAGGTTAGAATTATATAGTTTTCTATTCAAAAGAAAAAGGAAAGAAAGGGTCTGCTAGTTTAAATGCACCCAATAATGTGAAGAAAAAATGTTAGGGTAAGTAAAGGGTAGTTATAAGAAAGGTTGTTAAAGCAAAATCACATTTATTATGCTTAATCATATGTTTTAGTGTGCAGGAGTAGTTATGAAACTGAAAGCATATTCACAAGCTAATTTAAATAACTTCCCCTCATTTCATTTCACCCCCTGTTATGCTCCTATACCAATAGGTGTCATATTTTATGATTGACTTGATGAGCTCTGTAATATGTTCATACCTTTCTTGTTGCAAAGGTTTTCCATATTGTCAAAAAAAAATAAAATAAATAAAAATGTAAAGAGGGTATACCCTAAAAGAAAAATCAAAGGGTAAAAAGAATAAAATGGTCAAAAAAATGAAAGAAATGAACCCCAAACAAAAATAGACCAGGAAAGTGTGCAAGTCCAAATGCCACTACTATTTAATTTTCTGTAATAAGAAATTGTGTGCAGCTTGTTAACTTTTGCCACAATTGATGAAGAAACAGCCTAAACTTGGCTCATTCATATTTGAATTTCATGTTGTAGAGATAGAGAATAAATATTTGACCAAATAGTGTAATCTTGGCAAATAAGTAGATAGGTAAAGTAAATAAAAAGGAGCTTAACAGTTTAATCTGAGCCCTTGGATGTAATAAGTGTAGACTTAGGTAGGCTTGCCATGTAAAAGAAAATGACGATTTGATAAAGGTTTGCCAATCTAAGTGCACCCAAATAAAGAAGGAAAAAATGCTAGGTTAAAGTAGGTAGGGTAAGTAGATGGTTGCAGAATGATACTTATGATGAAAAATGTTTCTGAATGTGTTAACTTTTACTTTTATCACAAAGTGCAAGGTAGACATTTCACTTGATGCAGTTCAAGAAAGACAAGGTTAAATAATTAACTTCTATTCACATTTTTCCCTAGATACTTCACTAATTTCCCCAAAGTATTAAGGTCTTTGAAAGTCAAAGGGCTCGGAGCATTTCTCTGACTTCTAGAGGGACCAGACCCTCAACCCAATGATCTAAAAGCCTAAGTGCTCATAAATCATCCATCCATCATTCATTTCATTCCATAAAGTTCGCCTAAGTGAAAAAACCTATTTTACTTAGGAAATGCATAATATTCCTCATAAAAACCCTTTTTCATTCTGAGCCTAAGTTTAACTACAAATTCAATTGTTTTTATACTTAGCGCTTTCGTTTTATTTCATATTAATGTCTAACACCATTATTATATAAATTCCAAGCATTAACCCATTCCCTGTACTATTTAACTATGTAAAAACCTCCACATTTTATATATATCCCACCCCAGGTTGAATACAGCCTCAATTTTCATTTAAATGAAGGATTAACGAGTTAATCTGTAGTTCATTAAAACCTTAATTCCCCACCGCACTATATGGGATTAATTAACCATTTGGGTTAATTAATAACCATTACCCAACCAATTAAAATGCTCCTGTAACAATTAAAACACAGTTTATTACATCGGGCCCGCATATATTAAAACCCCGCCATCTCCAACGCCCGTCCAATATCTGATCTCTGCCTTCCCATCTGACGTTTGATGGCGATATCGCGACCCCCCTTACCACCGTATTTTAACTCACGGTCACCTGGCGGTTTTCCGCCTGTAGATCTGCCACGCGTCGCCCGTTTGATATGCTCGCTCACCCTCGATCTAAAACCGCACGACTCCAAAAGCGGTGTGATCAAACCACTTACCACCCTCCGCATAATGAAAAACATCCCATCACGCTGATGTCATCCAACCAATAAATGCCAAAAAATACCTGCCAAATAGAATTTCGTTAAATAAACGATTAAACGTCATTTTCATTGTAATCCACTGCATCCAGCTCCCATGCAAATTAACGACCGATTCCACTGTTCCAGATTTTCAACCGCCACCTGGCTAGCAAGACTACAACACAAGCTTCGCAGCCTGTCAACCAACCTACCATTATACGGTTTTTCTCCTTCATCTAGGTATTTATCCATTTTTTCCCTGCAGCCCTGCAATTTTAGTTTTCCACTGGGAATTCTACCAGAGAAATCCAAATTCAAGTTAAAAATAGTCTGTAGCTACCATAAAGAGACCCTAAACCAACTGTTTAAGTCCATTTTTCTATAGAAAACTCGAAATCCAGTTTGAATACACAACCAAATATGGAAACTCCCATAGCCCTGAACGTCACGCCCATGAATGCACCTCATAAAGACTTGGATTATTTACCCATGGCCAACAAATATTTTCAAATAAAAGATTTCTTTGGTGATATGAACCATCTTCAGGCCTTCTGCCAAGTCAGGGATAGCTATCTAATCAACTCTGATATTTTTGGATTATGGGAATCTGACCTTCCCATATATTGCCTTCCCTCAGTCTATGTTTTCCCAGACATCATTCATCAATGTTGTGCCAACTATGACCCTGTCCATAGAGCAGTTATGTCTCCATCCCAAACTGTCCTTTTTCCCGTAACTTCTAAATCTATCAATGAGATGTTACAGTTCCATTCCACTCAGCCCCTTGCTCCTCTTTCCATGGGGTATTTACTTGAAAAAGATTCTCAATTGCCCAAATTAGAGATAACCCGTATTGCTCAGATGTTCATGAAACCACATTACCAACCTCAAGGCCCACCTCCTTATCTGCAGACTTGTTTCACTAAAACTAGAAAACTTATTGTTGACATGATATCCATGATCTTGGGATTTAAATCCAGTGAATTTGTTGATGATATCACCCTAGTTCTATTGTTAATGTTTACTCCAGGACAGCCCCCTGTTGTCAGATATGACTATGCCACTTTCATTGTCAACAAAATCCATGATCAATTCATGAGTTTGGATAGGGAAGGAGTTTTTAAATATACATCTTTTACATACAACCTTTTGTTATATCATTAGACAGATAGCTTTTCTTTCCTCATCAGGAAATTGGACTCAAAGGGAAATCAAAGGTCTGTGATCTTTTGGAGCTCAGTCTTCCATAATACCTATGAGTCCCCTTATACCTATAATGAATTCATTGACTGGTTTGTACATCCAGCATCCACTCTGTTGATAGGAGTTCCCCCTCCTAGAATCACTGGTGACATGAAGAAGATTCTCCAATTCTCCAAGAAGTATAGGATAGGTGACTGGTACCTGTACCAAAATCACACAAAAATCAGAATGTAGGGGTGTGAACTTTGCCCTTTCAAGTTGCCTAAATATGTGCCCATGAGATTATTTGCACTAGAGTATTTCAGACAGATCATCAATGTAGACTTAGTCCATTTTTGTAATGCAAAGAAAAAATCTTAGCTAAGAATCAAGAACCAACTAGGCCCTTCTATCATCAATTCTAGGGATGCATGGCAAGATGTTGAAAAGATTTTAGAAGACCACCTTAGATTGAAGAAGAGTTTTTGGTGGGTGCCATATGACCCAAATAGTTTCATATGTGACAGAAGAACAAAGAACATGCTATCAGTTTCTATACATCATAGGATCCCAGAAATTGAACAGTTTGCAAATCAGGATGAATGGGTAGAAGGGACCATAATAGAAGAAATTAGTGAACAAAAAAAGATGGAAAATGTTATGAAAGATCTTGAAAAAACCCTTGACCTGGACTCTTTTGGACAGGTATCATTCAAGCTGCCTCAACAATCAGGAATTGATACATCCTCTGCTGGAACTTCTCAGCAGCTTGCATAGGAAACCAACATACCAGTGATAGGGACTTCCAAGGGCAAAGAGGTAGATACCACAAAGCAGTCTACAATGACAGATCAGCCTGGGATAGAACAGAGTCAAGTACAAGTTCCTTCAGCCCAAACTAAAGCAACAGAAATTCCAGCATTAAAAACTCCTCTAAATGAGGAAAGAAACAAGAAGAGGGACAGAGAAAACACCACACCTATCTGTAGACTTGCAGAACAACCTGGAGCAAAAAGACAAAGACTGAATCCTCTTTCAGAAGAGGAAATCATTGAAGAGACTACTGATAGTATAAGAGGTGAAAGAGCAACCAGCCAGCAAACTCCACCATTGGGAGGAACCTCAACTAGCTCACAAAGGCAGGATCTAGAAAGACAACACAGTATAAAAGTATCTCCCACCAAGCCACAAAGAAAATAGGCCTCAGACATTAAGAAGACTTTCACAGAGATAAAGGCTAGGAATGACCCAATAAGGCTCCAAATTTACGGTCAATATCTGAAAATGCCCCCCACAAACCAGAAGAGATTAATGTCATCCTATGACATTAAAGAAGGTAAAATGTTAATCAGTTATTTTAAGCCAAAGGTGCAGCAACCCCATTCGACAGAAGACTATATCAGAAAAAACTTGGAGGTCCTGGCCAAAGATATTCATCCTATGGACCAAATTGAACTTCACAAGCAGACTGGGGAAATGGTTTATTCCACACTGGCTGATAAAGCAATGCTCGCCCACAAATTGCAAAATTCCTTGGACAACATAATAGCTCAATTACATTTGGAGAAAGCCTCTTTTCTGGCCAAAGATAACAGGATCAAATCATTAGAAGAGATAATCATTGGATTGGGACATGATCCCAAAGATTCTAAAGGTATAAAGGCACTAATTAAGAAAGAATAAGAGGACATTGTTTCCCTAAGGAAACAACTGAAGCTACCTCCTTCAACACATCCACAAACTGCAGAAGTTATACAACAGAAATCAGAAGAAGATATGATGGACCTGCTCCTAAAACTCAATGAAATATTGAATGATACAAAGCAGGCATTAGAAAAATCGCTAAAGGAAAAGCAGGGAGAGTCAACCTCTCAGCCTCTTGAGGTAATCCCCATAGTCTCAACTGTAGTCGCTTCCACAATTGGAACAGCATTAGCTCCAAATGTCCCAGCAGTCACAACAGAGGTAATAACAAGTACATCAACAGCAGGTACAACACCAGGCAGCAGTACTAATATGAGCACAGAAGAATCGATAAAGGCCATGGAAGAATTGATATTACAGGTTACAGAGTTGAAATAGGTAAAGGAGCAATTGTCTAAGGCAGAGAGGAATTATGACATCTCCAAAATAAGTGTTGTGGAAAAAACTAGGGAGATTAAATCCTTAGAAAGTAAAGTAAAGACATTAGAACAAGAGCTCACTTTTGATAAGCCGTTGGCAAAGATCAGAAAAATCCTTTGGGCTAATATCATTCAGTCTATAAATGAAATATGGCCATCTATCCAAGTAATCTATGAGCAGATCGACTTAATAAAAATAGCCCATGGAGCAATTCAGCAAACAAGAGCACAGTTGGGTAAAATGCCAGAGGAATCCAATCAGCTTATACAAATTTTGAATAACAGAAATAGAGAACAACTAGAAGTACTTGGCATCTCAGACAGGATAGACACCATTTTAGAAATCAAAAGAGTTCTAACCAAAAGAACCTTGATGAAGAACTTAGAGAGAAGGTGCCAAGATATGTAAGTAGAAATCAATTCTTTTATAGAGAAATTCACAATTTTGCGGAGTAAAGGGCTACCAAGTCCTTTGGTCATTAATGATAAGTTAATGAAACACATTGATTATGTAGATAAATTGAATAAGTATGCTGGCAATCAAGCTCACCCATCATCAAGTGTAGCAGGAGTGAAATCACTTCCCATAGGCCGAGTTCTCTATGACAGCTTAGAGAACTTATTCTACATTGAGCATGAGATAAAGCACCTATTCATTATCCAGCCTAACTTTTTCAGATATACAGAGACTGATGAAACTCTAAGGAAACTTCAGAAGCACAAATTGCCAGAGCAGAAATGGTGGGAAGATATATTAGAAATTTTGTAAATTTTATCTTTGGTAAAAGGTAAATTTTGAGCTATTTACCATGGTTAGATGAATAAAGGTGAACAGTGGTTAAAACAGGTCGAAGAGTATCAGAGCAGGTAAAGAGTATCAGTTAAAACAAGATAGCCAACACGAAGTTACCATAGAAGACAACAGCAAGCCAAATAAAAGGACCTGCCTCCAACACACTCAAAACAAATAGGAACAACACAACATCTGTTTGCTTTTCTCCTATATTCGAGACTAGCTATCTCTATTTTCTTGTAAAAATGATTAGTCATCACTAGAATATATCTCACTCTGTTATGAGATATTTTGTGTAAATATTTTGTATAAATATTCCCTCAATTGGAGTATTGAGGGTGGATTCATATACATTGTTGTAATACTAGTTTTTTGGAATAAAGTGCTGATTGGATCAAATTTTTGTATGGCTCACTGGATAAAGAATTGAGGCAAAGGACTTTCTACAGATTTCTTGAATCAAACACCAGATCAATAAGTCCTCTATACCTTATGTGTTAAATTTTTCCTTGTTTATTATATCATCCTTGTTTCACATCTAAATGATAAACAAAAAAGAGTAATTTAGAATATGCTTGATTGCACTCTGTCTTCAAAAGTTATCATTTTCTATGTTTTCTTCTGAATTAGAATAAAAAGTGAAATCTTAATTTCTCCTGTTTTCTAGTTCTGCCACTTTGATTATTATTTAAAGAATACTTAATTGCTCTTTACTTGTAATCAATTCCAGTTCCATTATTTCAAATAAGTTGAAGGATTCTTAATTTCTATTCACCCATTTTGAAATCATTCCATATAGTTCAAAATCTTTGCTTGTTCTCAGTTTGACCATCTTGCTCTGTAAAACCATCCTTTGTTAAGAAACCAAGTCCAGTAAAGCCATCTTACTTGACTCCATTAGCCCAATGTCCTAAACTACTGAGTCTTATCCCTTTGCTACTGAATCTCACCACCCAAACTAAAACAAAACTCCAAAACTTCACAACTAGCCTAATATCTTTAAAAAAAAAAGCTAAAACATAAAGAGAGAGCCCTCTCTAGATGCAAATTGGCTAGAATCCGTATCTAAAAGATTGGTTTGCGGTTACCTCGGCCTCCTTTCCCTTTATTACAACTTTTGGGAAAACCTGAGTGATAATACCCCCCATTACATAGTTACTAATTTCCCCATTATCCCATCATTTCTTATTAAAATTCCCTTTTCCCTTAATTTTCACCTTTTCCCCTTGGTTTCACACATTTTCCTAGCAAATTACCCTTCAAAGGTCATTCCCCTCCACAAAACCCCCCCCAGTGTGAAACCCATTCCCCATTCAAAAAATCCCTCTCCCCCTTAATAATTTCCCTAAATACCCATAAAAAACACATAAAGACCCTTTATCCTAAGTTTTGTTTCCCCCCATATTATTTAAATAACTCCACCATGTCATATTTCACTGACATAAAACCTTTTTACCCACCACCCTTGGTGTGGTTCAAAAATGTCCACTACATACAACCCCGGTCCCACTCAATTAACCCATGCATTATATTTAATCCTTCCTTTATTCATTAATTAATTACAAATCAATTGTAATTAACCCCGGGCCCCACAAATCTCTACCCTTATTCTCCCCATGCAGCTTCACTGTGCAACAGCCATTAGATATTTCACCCCCAAATCTAACGGTGTGCATCCATATTGTGCTGACTCCATTTTCGATCTTCACCAACCCAAGAGCACGCAAGATTCGTGGTTTTTCTCAGGCCCTTTTCGACTATGTGGTAGATCTAGGCTAACTAGCATGATCTCAAGGATATATCACTCGACTGCCAAAAGTGGTGCGATGGCCCCTTAAACCACTCCCCTGCCAAAAGCTAAACCATCCACTGTTCATTATGAATTCCCCACCAAATATGACTGTTTCCAGTTAAAAAGCCAAAGAAGCCCATTTTGACTCTTTTAGCTCATTTGCACTGTGAAAGCTGCCTAAGACTTCCTATGCCACCCTGAGCCTCTGCAACCAAATTTGACCACCAATTACCTTTCAAACACACTTCGAACACCAAATTAAGCCATCTAGTGCACAACTAAAGCATCCGTACCCTCTACAGTCACCATTGAAACTAGTTTGCAGCCTGAACCACAAATTTCCAGGTATTTTGAGAAGTATACAAAGGTAGATGAGATCTACAGAAATATGCTCAATATCCAATTACCAGATGTTGAGACATGGGAAAAACTAAATGATTTACTCTAAAAAATACACAGTAAAATGTAAAATGTACAATAAAAGTAAAAGGGCACAGTAAAAGGACATTGACAGGTTAGCCAAGTGAAAGTGTATCAGATGAAAGGTCAAAATAAATACAACATCCAGCGTGAAGACCATACAACAAAGAAGATTAAAGGAAAGAAGCTCAAATATTAAAAGATAGCATAACCTAAATAACAGGGACAACAACATTAGTTCAATAGTTGTCTCTATCTTCTTGCATGAAGATATTTCTTTGTCCTAGATTAATTCCCAAGAAAGTTTGGGATATTTTGTAAGTTCTTTTTGTATAAATACTTCATAGTTTGAAGTATTGAGTGTGGAATTCTATACATTTGTAGAGTTATTTTGATCTTAAACCTAAGGGTTACTGTACCAATTTTCAAGGTAACAGACTGGAGCAAGTAATAAAAAGATTGCACTACAGGATTCATGAGATGAGCTATTGCAGTGAAGTATCTTCTTTGTTTTATTTTGTTACTTTCTTATGTGTTTCATAAACTTAAATTCTATCTAAATTTGAATGAATTAACTGGAAATTTAACTCAGAATTTGTTTAAGTACACTATGTTTTGCACAGATAATCATTTATATGTTTTCCTCTGATATTTGGATTTGAGAACCCTTAATTGCTCTCCCATCCCATTTGACCCCTTTCATTTCTCTTCATAATCTGGCCTAGGGAACCCTTAATTGCTCCCTAGATCCAATTGGAAACCACTTCACCATCCAACCTTTGAGATCTATAGTAACTCCTATATCTTTCCCTTTATATACTATTTTTAGAACTTGATCCATTCTTGTTTTTCTGACATTTGACCCCATAGCCCAATGGTAAAAGACAACCCTTTTTCATCTAAGTAAGTGATCCCACCACCCAAATTCAAATCAAAAAACCCAGCACAATCATAACTAGCCTAAAATCAATTAACTAAAACAAAGTTAAATCATAAATAGAGAGCCCTCTCCGAGATTAGGAAGGCTAGATCCTGATCTCCAAAGTTGGTTTGTGGTTACCTCTATCATTTCTTTCTTTAACAACTTCTAAAGAAATTTTAGAGTGATAACAAGAAGAAAGCAATGTTCACTTAGCGCTTCGAGGGGACAACCTCTAGCAGAGCAGAGCTCGATTACAAAATAAGACTCAATATTTCTCAATGGGGAGTCTCTATCCTTTATATAGGATTCATACATACAATACCATGGGTCATTACCATGGTTCTCTCAATACCATCTATCTAATACCATGACCCATTTGCAGCTAACTGTGGTCCCTTACTTAAATGTGGGTTAACCACTTACAATTATTAATATGAGATTTATTAACTCTTTAACTAATTATAACTATGACTCAACCCTATTACATAAATAAATGGGTTAGGGGGAACCTAACATGCCCTCCCTCATAAAAATCAGCCTTGTCCTCAAGGCTGAAGATGCGGAAACTGTTGAAGAATAGTGGATGGTTCCTAGGTCGCATCTTCTAGAGTGGTGTATTTCCACTTAACAAGGACTTCCTTGATCATGCGGTCGTGCTACAGTGAACCTTCTTCACCCAATTCAGGTAGACTAGTTTGAATTCTGCAATTGTTCCCCACCACTTTCTTGAGGCATGATACATGGAAGACTGGATGGATTTTTGAAGTTGGTGACAAGGCCAGCTTGTAGGATACTGCTCCAATGCACTGAAGTATTTGATAAGGTGCATAGAATTTTGGAGCTAATTTTTGGCATCCCTTTTCTTTAAGCGATGTTTTCTTATATGGTTGCATTTGTAGGAATACCTAATCCCCTTCTTGAAATGTGCACTTGGAACGAAATTGGTCGTCCTATTTCTTCATTCGATTCTGAGCTTGATGGATATTTTCTTTGAGACAGGATAGCATGGTTGCATAGTTCTATAGGAGTTGATCCACTACTTGCAACTTAGAGCATCCAGGGATATAAGAAATAGGTGAAGGTGAGAGTTGGCCATACACTACTTCATATGGAGTCATCTTGGTGGCTACATGATAGTTAGTATTATACCACCATTCAGCTAAAGGTAGCCATTGTACCCATTGATGTCGCTTTTAAGTGAATCACCTTAGGTATGTCTCCAAACATTTGTTGATTGCTTCAATTTGACCATCAGTTTGGGGATGATAGGAAGTAATAAGTTGGGGTTGGGCACCTTGTAGCTTGAAAAGTTCTTGCCAAAAGTTACTGGTGAAAGTTGGGTCATGATCAGACACAATGGAAGTGGGCATGCCATGAAGTTTGAAGATCTGGTCCATGAAATATTGACCCAACAAAGTGGGGGTAAATGGGTGGGGTAGAGTGCAAAAATGAGCACATTTAGAAAGTCTTTCCACAATGACCACGATGATTGATTTGTTGCCTAACTTCGGAAAACCAGTAATGAAATCCATATAAACATCCATCCAAACTGAGGTAGGGATTGGCAATGGTTGTAAGGTGCCTGGTGACTTGAATGTTTCTCCTTTGTGGTGTTGGCACACATCACATTCAACTACAAAAGCAAGAATGTCATCTTTCATGCCTATATACAAGAAAGAATGACGAATGTGAGCATAAGTCTTTTGAAAGCCTACATGGCCTGCAGTAGGAGATGAGTGCAACTTTGCCAAAATGCACGTTTTGAGGGTGGATGTCGGCAATATTACTACTCTATCCTTGTAGCGAAGAATATCATCCTTCCAAGAGTAGCCAATCAAGGAATTAGGATATTCTCTCAATTTATTGATGAGTTGGGAGAGAGGAGTGTAAAAACCATTCCTTGTGAGATTCTTCAATCCAATCTGATATGGGAAGAGAGATTGATAGCAAGGTGCTTTCATCCACAAATTTGTGTGATAAAGCATCCACTACTACATTGTCACACCCTTTCTTGTAAATTATCTCATAATCATATCCCAAAATTTTGGCCAACCATTTATTTTTCTGGGGCAAGGATAAACGTTGCTCCAAAAAATATTTGAGGCTTTGATAGTCTGTGTGGATTTGGAAACACTAGGAGGAGCTCAGACATCTTTTTGAGGCTGCAAAACTACCTTGGTGACTCCACATAAAAAATTGGAAGGTGACTCCACTACTAGAGGATCAGTAGCTTGATGAAGTTTCAAAATGAGTTCCATTGCAAGAATGAATGCTAGGTATGCCCCTATGAATCAGTCTCATATCCCTGGTTTTCCAAATCCTATGCCAAAGGTTGATTGGTTAGATGATCTTCCAATATTCAAAGATGAAAAGAAAGATAATGTTGCTCTTCATTTGGTTAGGTTCCATATGCATGTACGCAGTCTTAAGGTTCAGTTCCCTGAAGATTGTCTCATGAGGATGTTTATGACCACTTTATAAGGAAAAACATGGTCTTGGTATAAAAGCTTGGAAAATGGTTCATTATATTCTCTTGCTGATTTCCATGATGTATTCTATGACATGTATAAAGAGTGTCACCCTTCCTTATTGTTCGTCAAATATTGTTGTAAACATTCTACGAATTTTATTCAATATTTGGAGGATTGTTATGATGATGATGAGTTTATGGATGAAGAAATTTTAGAGGCTCTTCGTAACAATACATTTCAACAACAAGAAGAAAGGATAACATCCTATGAAATGCAGCATGAAGATCAACAGGGGTTTATTTATGAAAATAATATTATGTCCTTCGAGATTGATGTCGAGATGCAGCAAACTTGCCAGTCTTTTGATCATAAAGAGGATAAAAATGATTACAAACACCAAGAAGAAATGCTAGAAGAAATTTTTTATAACCCTCAAGCAGAGGAAAAGGTTGTTCATTTTTGTAATTCCTTGCAGCAGCTTGCATCAAAGAATGATCTTTATAATGAAGAAACTTACATTGTTTGTGGGCATCATTCAGAAAGGCAGTTGCATAGCATATCAAATAAATTTTGTGTGACTAAAGATCATTTGTTAGAAGTAACAAGATGTTATGAGGATCATCAAACTAACCATGTGTTTTTTGACCCTATAGTTGACTACATGGAAAATATTTATTGTTCAGGCTTCCAGTTATATTTTCAAATTGAAGAACAGTTACACCTCATGCTGCCTTGGGTATTTCAGTATTTGGTTTATTTTTGCTTCAAGCACAGTCAAGAGATTCAAGTGTCAGATCAGATCGATGATTGGCTTCATTGGAAGTTTCATATTCCTTGAGCTACAAGTGGAGATTGCAGCTGATAGGGTAGGTAGGAATGTGCAAATAAGCTCAGGGTAGGTTGACTGAGCATCTGTTTCAGTAGGTGCAGTTTGAATTCTTCGCTCAGAAATTATTAAAGGCTTGAGGAGAAAATTGGGCAGAGGTTCAGAGTTTTATTCTAGAGGATGGATAGCAGCACTGGAGCTACAAGTTCTTAGTATACCACAAGGGCACACTATCCCTAGTGGAGCCACTGTTATCACCCTAAAATCTTTGTCTCTAAGCTTTGGAAAGTTACCTTGTTTTAGTTATAGTCTTATAAGTTTTGAGTCATCTCATCACAATTAGTGTCATTCTCATTTACAAACCCTTCTTCTAGTCATGGTGTTAAAGGGTCTTTAGGTCATTTCATGCTTTAAGGGTTAGGCCATAAGGTTTGAAGTCTTTTAAGGTCATATGTCTTTTCCAAATAAAGTTTCACAGTCTCATTCCATGTTCTAGAAGCCTTACTAGGTGTTTATAAGTCATATCTCACATAATTTTGGAGAAATTTTGAAACTAGCTACGAAATCACTGAACTAGGAGTTTTCGTAGCGTGCTACGAAATCCCTGAAAAACCCTGTTTCAGCATAAAAAACTTTGACTTCTGCGTTTACTAGTCAACTTCCAAAAGGGGTCCTAAGCAAATGAGAATTCAATTTTGAAAAATGAAAGAGGCTTTTCTTCATAACATACCAGACTACAAAATACTCTTTCAGTTTCTTCAAATTCGTTCTGATGTGGGAGGCATTTATGGTTAAACTTGCGCTACTAAACTGTTGAAAGTCAAGCTTGGTCTTCTGGTTTTAGCAGTCTTTTTGAAGATCCGTTTCTAGTCACATGAAAAGGTATTTTGGAATTTTGAAGGAGGTTTCTCTTCATCAAATCTCCATCTACAATAACCTATCTCACGTTCTTCATAAGTGTTTTCAGTTGGGAGATAATAAACTTTCTTTGAAACCCAAAATTCAGAGAACAGATTTTTCCTGTTTGACACGTGTTTTTCAAGGATAGATTCTGGACAGCTGGAGAAGTGTCTTAAAAGAAAAAGAGAGGTTTTGTTCTAGACAGCATGGAATACAAAAAAATCCTTCAGTTTCATAAAATGTTTCATGGATAAGGAGATAAAGGCTCTGTCCCACGTGCCAACTTTTAAGGATCCTAAACCTAAAAACAGGGAAACATGTTCCCTAATTTCTAGGGTTTGTCATTAGCAGTCAGGTGACAATGTGAGAGGCTTCATCAAATTCGACTTCATGAGGTTTTAGCTATCAAATAATACATTTAATGTTTAGTTAAGGTGGTTTAATCATAATAAGGAGTTACACTCCTTATTGTTTTAGGTCTCTAGGACTGCTAGTTAGCTATCATTTGCATTTAATAGTTAGTTTTAAGTGTCAATAGGTGTCATTGATGGAAAATTCGAATTCCCCTCATGATAGAGGAGGAATCTAAGTCATGAATGAACTCTATATATTGGAGAAGATGTAATTCACAAAGGGTTGGAAAATTATTGAGAAAAGCTCTCATATTTGGCTTTATGTACAGACTCTGTTTTCTAGTAATACAGTATTGGCTTTGCTTCTCAGGAATCATAAAGAATTCTATGTTTTGAATGTATTGTTTTTTCTTCTTCTTATTATCTACAGTGTTATGAATGTGTGATCACTTAGAATTCACTTACAATGCTCTAATTCCCTACATGCATTTGTAAACTGTGTTGGTCCCCTACGTGTTTGATATGTTCTAGATATGTTGGATTCTGAATGCCTTGACTTCTATGCAAAGCTAACTCTACTGCCAATATTGAAGCATATCTAACTCCATAATCCCAATGGATACTTTCTAATTGTGTTTCTACCACTCACATTTTACATTTGTTTCACAAGAGTTAGCCATCTTACTTATAACCAAAAATCATTAATCCTTTGAGACAGCCCTCTCAGGTTGGGGAGGCTAAGCCTCAGCCTAAAGCTGGTTTGAAATAGTTACTTGAAGTCTACCTAATCATAGCAGCCTATCAGGGTCTGATTTGAGATAACAGCACCAATACTAGTACCTACGGCATCACATTCAATCGCAAAAGATTTGGTGAAGTCGAGTAGTGCCAATATGGGAGTGGAACACATGGGCAGTTTGAGAGCCATAAATGCCTCTTGTGTTGCATCAGTCTAGGTGAATGAATTTTTCTTGAGAAGGTTAGTGAGGGGTCTAGCAATGGAACCATAATTGTGGAGAAATTTGTGATAGTAGTCGGTGAGACCCAAGAATCCCCTCAAGCTCTTCAAGGTTTTTGGTCAGGGCCAATCTTGCATTTCCTATATCTTTTTGGGATCCACCCAGACACCTTCACGACCGACAATGTGGCCCACATACTCAAATTCTTCCCTGCCAAAAGAGCACTTGGACAATTTGATAAATAATTTGTGATTCCAAAGTATTTGCAAGAGCAGGTCTACATGCAAAAGATGTTTGTCCCAGGTTACGCTGTAGATTTGAATGTCATAAAAGAAAACAAGGACAAATTTTCAGAGATATGGTTTCAGTAGGTGATTCATGAGGCTTTCAAAAGTGGATGGGGCATTACAAAGACCAAATGGCATGACCAAGAATTCATAATGGCCTTCATGAGTTTAGAAAGTTGTCTTGGGAATGTCTACTTCGTTCATGTGTATTTGGTGATAGCCAGAGCAAAGATCTAGCTTCGTAAAGAATTGAGCACCATGTAGTTCATCAAGAAGAAAATCAAAAATCAAGATAGGGAATTTGTCTTTGAAAATGAGCTTGTTTAGGGCCCTAAAGTCTAGACACATGCATCATTCCCCATCTTTGTTGAGCACCATAACCACTGGCGATGAATAAAGACTGATGCTAGGATGAATAACACTGTATTCAAGGAGTCCCTTGATGATCTTTTCAATTTCATTGTTTTGGGTGAAAGGATATCGATATGGGCGTACATTCAGAGGTTGTGCCCCTAGGACCAAAGTGATGCCATGATCATGTTCCCCTCTAGAGGGTGGAAGCTCTTTAGGTTTGTCAAATACTTGTTGGTGGCAGTTTAAGATTTGTTGCATCTTAGGATGAATATGAAGAGTAGTGGGATTGATGACCTAGATGGCATTAAACTGGGCGATAACTCCATGATGGCCCTTTTGTGATAACTTTTCCATTCGATACGAGCTGATGATAGAAGGAACACCTACCTAGAGTCCACAGAGGGTATGCATGTGGTCATTCTACTTAAAAGTCATATATAACTCCTGGAAATCCATTGTGATTAGGCCTAGTGTGTGAAGCCATTCAGCACCCAAGGCAATGCCACAACCACCCATGTTAATTGCAAACATGTGGGTCTTTAGGTGGTAGTCTCCCATATAAAGTTTGATATTTTCGCAATGGCCTTCACATTTCATTGTCCCCCATCAACAATCTGGACCTGGAAATTAGAGACTGCCCTAACAAAACAATGAACAACTTCAAAAACTTGCTGATGGATAAAGTTAATGAGTGTTGCAACTATCAATCAATACTACTGCCAGGTGATGTTTAATAAAGCCTTTGATTTTGAGAGTTTGGGGCACAAAAATGCTTGCCAAAGCATGTAGCAAGATAAATGGTTCCTCTGGTGTACTTGGGAGCTCATTGTTCTGTTGGGTGTCCTAAACTTCATCCTCTTCTCCCTCAAGGGGTGGGGCTTCCTTAGATGAGCTAGGATCAGTAACATCAATTTGAAAGAATTTGGGTGCCTTGCATTTATGCTGTGAGGAGTATTTGTCATCACAGTAGTAGCACAATTCTTGTTTTCTTCTTCCAGCCATTTTTGATGGAGACACCTTTTGAACCTTAAGTGTTTGGGTAGGGCCCTAAGCCTGGGTGGGGCATCTCTTGGCTATGAAAGTTGGGCGAGGTGACTAGGAAGCTAAAGCATGTTCCACTTTGATAGCCTTTGTGTAAGCGTCCATCCATGTAGGTGGGTGGTGCATCTGGACATGGGCTTGGATGGTTTCTTTGAGACCACTTATAAAACATTCCAAGTAGAATTTATCTCCCAGACCTTTTGTGTGGATAGCCAATGTCTCAAAGGCTAGAATGTAGTATTTTATTGTGCTTGTCTATCAGAGGTTAGTAAGGTAGCCCAAAAAATTAGACTCTCTGTCAAAGCGGTCACAAAGAGATTTTGAGAACACCTGCCAAGTTATGTTCCTGGGATAGCATTTCTGATTCCACTGCCACCATTTCCATATCCCTTGGTCCAAGTAAAGGGCTCCCACATGTAGTTTAGTTTGATCATCTCAGATATCGTTTAGAATTAAATATTATTCCATTTGTGCTACCAATACTACCAGATTAGAGGCATCAAATTTGTACATGTCCAACTTGGGTCGCCTGTTACACAACATTTTGTCACTGTCCCTGTACTCCCCATTCCTTGATCCTAGAGGACCTCTATAGTGAACCCTATATGCTTATCCTTCATGAAGAAACTCCCATGGTGTCCCTCTCCATAAGCAAAACAATTCCCTTTTGCACCATTTCCCCAAAATATTCTGTTTTTCCCAATTTACAAGACCAATGCTAATGGCCCTTATCCTCATCGCACCAATATGCAGTGATTAACATTGTCCCTAGGGTCGAATGGAGCGACTGAGCTTTGTTCCAGCCATGCTGATATGTAGGGATTAACACTATCCCTAGCGCCGACCAGAGTGACTAAGCTTTGTTCCAGTTGCATTGGTCCTCTTATGGAAAGTTTTTTAAATAAAGAGCTGAAGCTTCCAACTCTAGAATCTTTGTAATAGAAGTCTAGTAAATGGTTTGGCCAAGTGGGGTCGACGATGTCAGTTTGGGCTCCTTTCCCCTATAATCATGGAACTACCTCAAGACATAATACCTTCTCCCATGAGAAGAGGATCCATCTCCCATCCATTCATCCTATATAAACCTCCCTTTTTCCCAAGCACAAGCTAGTGTTAATGTTGGTGTGTTAGTGCTAACTAAGTTTGGAGTAAACAACAAGCTACTCATAGTTGTAGCTCTCTAGTTGTGTGAGGGAGAAGTGTGAATTTTGTTTAGTGTGAAACCTAAAGGGAAGAGCCTTAAAATTACTATTGTTGAGGCCATCATGGAATGCTAGCAGAAGTGTGTGGGAACCTGGTTTTAACGGAGGAGAATGACAACGTCAAGGCAATGATTGTAATCTCCTCTTGATTCAATATATATGCAACTATCGATTGATTTCCTACATGATTTTTCACATTTCATGTTCATGGCTTAATGTTTCTTGACTTGTTAAGTAGGTTGAATTACAATTTGTCTATTATCACAGTTATTGTTTGTTGTTGTTTACTTGCTTCAGGTGTTTGAAGAAGGAAGCGAGAGATAGTTGGAGCGAGCAAGCAAGGACATCATCAAATGGGATAAGTGTACTAAGAGGTAGGCCCTCTTAATTGGTTCTAACCTAAGGAAATCTTCCATATAATGTATCAGTTGTGGCTAGACCCATTATCTGGCTAGAGGAACCTTTTGCGTGTGCAGTCATAATTTTACTACACCACAAATTGGCAACTCCACTAGGGAGCGAAGTCCTTCTATTCGTCTTGTTTGAGATTTCATGATTTCGTGTGAACTTTTTTAGTTCCACCTTTTCTCTTTGGTCTATTTATTTTCTTCTGCTTATTGGTCCGAGTTTGAAATTCATAGTAGCAGACTTGGTCCGAGTTTAAAAAAATAAAAAAATAAAAAAAATCTTGTCTCCCTCGCTCGGCACGTTTAATCCACTGACATTCATGCCAATCAGCATGATATGCTGAAAAATTGTCACACCGACCTCCCTCTCATGCTTGTTGTTAGTTAGGTAGTCACGTCGATGACTATAAGTGAAGATTAGGGTTTGTCCCCAATCTTGGCCAATGTGTTTTTCTCTTATAAGTTCGACCTTGTAAACTTTTTAGACCATTTTCTCCTTGACTAGAAAGCTGCTTTTCATTTGGTTTTGTTTGCTTGTTGGTTTTTTATTTCTTGAGTCATTCTATGGTTAGTCACACTAGGGCATCTATATTGTCATACATTCAACTAATTGTGAACATAGTGAGTCGAGTTGTTGGTGTACTTTTTGCATTTTGTTTGCAGTCCTTTTACGACTTTGACCTCCATTACACAAGTTTGAAAAGTTTTTGTTTGCTTGTCTAAACATTTATTTTCCATCATGGATTACATTGCTTGTCCTGTTTTCAGTAAAGTCGGTGCTTCACTAGTCTGAATGAGCTTCTCTTTTCATGTTTTCATTTGCCTGAAGAGCTAATTGTCTCAAACAAATTTCATTGAATTGTTGCATGTGAAAGTTCATCTCGTCATTTCATGAAAAAGTATGAAATTCTAGTTTGTTGCATTATTATGCTACGATAGTCATAATCATTAAAGATTAGGATTCCATTAGCATTTGAAAAAGGAAAGAACTCTTTTTCTTTTGAAAGGACTTTTACTTGTCAGGAAATTAGGAATTGGAATGCATTTTTCATTAGTTTATTTTTCGAAAAGATCATTCTTCTTTCAGTTGCTTGGTTGTTTGCATTTGATTGTGTATTTTCTACCCTCTCTGGTATAGGAAATTCATCGAATTGAAAGGGTCTTGTTCCATTTAGTTGCATTTAAGGTTTTTCAAGTCACATCACTAAGGCCTGAAAACTGAGACATAACTCAATATAAACTTTAAAATGAACTCAATTAACCTAAGGTACATTTGACATATAACAATCATATCTACAAGGTCTAGGTTAGAGACATGTTTCGGCCTATTTAAACCTAGTGGTTGTCATTAGCTTCAGCATTAGACAATGCTAGTATGGATTTGTGCTCTCTATACCATCAATTATATAATGGGAGACCCCTTTAGGCTGCAATCCTTTATCCACAGGAAGCCGAGTCAGTCGCCTTACAAACATGATACACCAAACACGACATTCGGGGAGATTGCCTACCCATACTTCTCAGTTTTCCGGGAGCTATTTTGCAGTTCATGGTTGCCTGGTAATCCTGTTTACCTAGATCATCTAGAGTAGTAATTTGATCTTTTTGATTCATTAAGCTTAAAATATCATTGGAGCACTTGTCCTTTCGAGCTCGTTTCCAATCGAAAGAGATAAAGTCATCTTTGTTTCTTTCTCAACTCTTAAAAAATGAAAGAGTGCTAGACTATTTATGCATATTAATAATTGATTGCCCATGGTATGATAACATCCTATTAGTCTTTTATAGACCAAATCGTGAGTTTCCCTTAAAGAAAATTTTAAAGCCTTGAATTTTATCTCTCTTTTTCCTATTAACTGATACAAGGTCATCATGGTTGAACCATCTGGTTCACCTCGTTCCTCTTCCTTTCCTCCGTCTGAAAGATTGCCTAAGGAGTCGTTTCTTGAGTTATCAAATTCACTCAAGGACCAAGGTGTTGGACTCAAAATTGTTGTGAGCATTCAATCATTGTCACCTCATCCTCTACCTACTTTAGATACTAGGTCATCTACTGATTTTGGCCCAGAATCTCTAGACAATCTTGTTGGGAGTGGGATCCCCCAATGACATTTTTGGGGCTAAAAGCCCATGTCTGAGTTAAATTTTATAATAATAGAGTAAAGTATCCACATTTTGTGGTCACAGAGCACGAAGGTGTTATGTGTCATAAAGGGTAGTCCACCCTTAGTTTGTAAACTAAAGTTGGCTATAAGAGATCTACACATGGTCCGCGAACCATGTGGTTGTATTAAAAGAGCTAATCTCTAAGTAGTTTTTGAGACACAACATGTAAGAGAGTCGTATCTCTGAAGCAAGAAGTCTAAGTCTGGGGTCATAGCGTAGGTAGAGGATCTGCAACTCAGTGCATACAGGCCTAGGGTAGAAGTCTGCAGCTAAGTGCGCGGACCCTTGCAGCTATGTACACAAGGTGGACAGAGTCTGCAAACACTTGGAAGATATTAATAAAGAAAGATATTCTACAATTTCTGTGTATTTTTTCTATTATTGCATCTTGATATGTTATGTGTAAATCTCCTTTATTTTTCCCATATGATGCACGAGTGAATATGAATACATTAGATAATTGAATGCGATCAAGGATATCTCTTTACGCAGTGTTAACTTTAATTATTTGATAAGATATGAAAACCACTTAGACTAATTGGGGAATCTGCACGGTGCAGTACCATAGCCGTGCAAGAGTACCTGAGAACCAGGATAGGGTTGCACGAAGGTCAATCATACCCTTTCATGGAGGTATTGAAGGACAAGATAAAGGGCTTGCCTTGTGATCTAGGTGGATATTGGTGGCCACCTGCCAAGTCCACATGGACCCCCACCATTGTCTTTCTCAGCATTTTCAGTTTCCTTAATTGTAGCACAACTTACTATTTTTAGCAGTTTTTCGGGTCCTGAACTTCCGGAGCCGTTTTGAGGCCCTAAACGACGTTTTTTGGGGATCCCAAGGGCAACACGGGTCCATGGAACATGGACCAGTGTTGCCGTTCCAACAATGATAGTGCTCGAATAGATCTTTCTAATGAGCTATTGTACGCGTCAAACGGAGATCATATGCTAAAGTTACGACCCCGGGAAGTGGATGTACCAACTTACCCCCAAACGGGGCCCA